>JAQIUQ010006497.1:0-11276 GCA_030378365.1 Hybognathus amarus
CATTTAGCAACCGCCTCATAAGCCTCTTGATGTCTTCCCATTTCTTTAAGACATCGAGCTTTATGGTAAAGTGCTTGATAGTTGCTTTCATTGAGTTGAAGAGCTTTTTCAGAGTCCTCTAGCGGCCTGATCATGCAGTCCCTGCATACAATAAGCCACGAGACACATTACAGTCGAGAAAAAAACAACTGGGAGTGGGACAATTAACTGCCCATAAGACAGTTGTCAAACACTAATGGAAGTTGGTATTCTACCATTCAAAACATTGTCCTATTACACATCACGAACTAAATTAGAGCTACATGATTCAAAATTGCAATCTCGATTCAAACACCTCAAACTTATTCCAAAATGCCAACAGATTCAGCTATACATATATATATATATACACACACACATGTATGAAGAGTTCAGATGCAAAAGCCTCTAAATGCCATTTGAAGTTTTCTTCTAAACTGACCATTTTATCAAGCTTGTATATTTAAGTTCAGTAATTTCACTTAAATATACAAGCTTGATAAAAACTGGTCCTTTTAGAAGAAAATTTCAATGGCACTTAAGAGGCTTTTGCATCTGGACTCTTCATATATATATACATACATATATATATACATATATATATGAGATAATAATAAGAGAACATTCAAGAATACAGTTATCATGTATAGGTATGAAACAGCTTAAAAAAATAGTGGAGATAAACACAATGTCTACACAGTAATGGTCAAAATAGACTAAATCATCTTTTGAACAAATACGATGTTACATCCAAGTGACTGTTAAATGTATTTGCCATTGAATCATTAATTCAAAAGATTCCTACTGAAAATGGTGATTCTTCCAGTAATGAAAAAAGTGAAGTATTTACATGAGTGAGTCAGTTCATTCAAACCGATTTATGTGTGAAACCTGATACTTTTTCCCATGATCTTTTCATGATTAGAAGGTTCAATTGAAACAGATTTTATTTGAAACAGAAATCTTTAGTGACTTCATAAATGACTACAGTCACTATCAAACAATTGAATGCATCCCTGCTAATTCAAGATTGTATATCTGTATCAGAAGCAAGCGAATGCAGATTCTTACAATGTTCAAGTAGGACGCAGCACGTTCGCATGGAGCTTCTCCTTTAACTCTTGAGGGATGAGGATGTCCTCTGATTCTGCATACTCTGCTATGTTTAAGGCCTAGGTGTATAACTAGACAGAGTCGTGCCCATTCGCCTTCAAGGAACACATCATTTGCCTACGCCATACAGATTCCTCACCAAACTCTGAATGAATACCTAAAGGAATGAGTCGATGCTTAATACAAACATCTAATGCACAACTGCAAACAGTGCTGGATTGACTGAATGAGACGCACATACCTCATACTGCTCCTGAGAACCAGGAAAGGGCAGGGTAGAGTGCACAGTTAAACACAAGATAGAGAAAACATTGAGACTATCAGACCTGCAAACTTCCTCAGAATCAAACAAGGTGACAGTGTTGGGCAGCCTGCCATTTTTGTGTGTGATTTTCAGCCTAAAACAACACAGTCGCCAGAATTGGTTAGAAATTACTGTTTTACCAGGCACTGCTCTAAGTTTTTTGTAGTGAGTATACTGTGATATTCTCAGTATTATATATACTGAAATATACAATTTTCTTTCATTTCTTCGAGTTGTAGTAGAAATTTGTTTTGGACTACATGTTGCTGCATATAAAAATAGAATAAACATTTGATTTAAGACTTTACAAATTTAAAATAAATAATATAAACTGTTATTTCATCTATTCGTACAGATACAGGAACATGTATTCTTAGGGCGGCAGTGGCTCAGTGGTTCATGTAGGTTGTCTACAAACCAAAAGGTTGGTGGTTCAATCCCGGTTCCACCTGACCAAGTGTCGAGGTGTCCATGAGCAAGACACCTAACCCCAGCTGCTCCCGAACGAGCTGGATGGCGCCTTGCATGGCTGCCGTCGCTGTCGGTGTATGAATGTGTGTGTGAATGGGTGAATGTGAGGCAAATTGTAAAGTGAAATTTCTATGAAAGCTGCTATATAAATGCAGTCCATTTACCATTTATTCTTATACCGACTTAGTTTGCACAACGGAACTCAATATCTTCTACCGGAGGGGAGCATTTCATACTGTGAATACAAAAAGTGAGTTTGGTCCCCCAAGATTTTCAGAATATTCCTCATGTCCAACCGTTTTTAGTGCGGTCAACACCAGGTGTGCGAATTTAGATTTAAGCTGTATAGAGGGAATGCGCGTCGATGTCACCTCCGGCCGGAGTGCTGCAGTTTCTCACAGTGAGTGGCAAAAAGACTGAGCGGCTGTATATGTGTTCAGCGTGAATGCCGCAAAAACAAACACAACACATATAAAGTGGGAAAGAGCTTTGCGATTGACTGTACAACTAGATTTGACAAAAAATCTGAAGTATATTTTTACAGACTGCGATAGAAAGAGGAGCAAATGGATCACTGCAATTCACAGAAACAACTGGACTCCAGTCAGCGAAAGGTGGATCTGCAGTTATCATTTTGTGTCAATATGCTGAATTTAGCTGTAAAACCATACCCATATATTTTGTATTGTTATATATATATATAAACAACTCATCAATTAAATATGTATCATTCCATATTCTGCATTATTGGATTTTTTTTTAATAAACACTGACTAAAAAAAACTATAAAGTTTTAGGGCTGGACGATATGATGATATATAGGCTATATATAACACTGATATAAGTAATCACCCAGATTTAAACCTATATTGTATTTATATAAAACATTCACAGGCAAATTTGCTTTATGTTTAGCGTCTATATTGCTTTTATTTCCCCGGTGTCGAAATCAGGCAAACATAAATGTCAGGCGACACGATTCCTGGCTGCATGTCAATAATATCCATGGATCACGATCTTTAGTAAGTTGTAAGGAACACTATATTGAGTCCAACATTTAATTTAAATTGATAAAATTGTTCGTTTTAGTCGCATTTCGCAGTTTCCCCTATTAAATCCAGTCACGCAGCAGATCTTTTGCCACTCTGGTAGGCTGGAGGGGGTTGTTCCGGCGGGAAAGTCACGTGTATGCATTCCCTCAATGAGTTAGGTTCCCAAACCATACTGTAACACCATACTTAACTACGTTTTCTAAAACAACATGATTTTCTTATTATGCCCATAAAAGTTTTCCAAGTAAGTGAGCTGTCTATATCAGGGGTTCTTCAACTCCAGTCCCTGCATATTGTGTATATCTCCCTGAACACACCTGATTCAGATCCTCAGCTCGTTAGGATAGACTCTATTGCTGCGTCCCAATTCGCCTACTATACTACGCCCTAAAAGTATGTACTCTTTTTGTGAAGAGAAACTATATACTTTTGAGTGTGCAGCAAAAAGAGTAGGCAAGCTTTGGGACATACTATCACGTCATCGTAAATTTCCCTGTCAATCATCTTGTCACAGTTAAAATCCTCCATTCTATCTCATTTGATTTCCTACCGTTTCAGACACGTTCAGTCTGCCAGTCGTCGGCTCTTTCATGCAGAGACTCTCCTCATGTTTGCAATTTGAATATAATGATGCATTTAAAAAGTAATGGCTAACGTGTTCTTTACAAACGTTCACAATGCTGCTGCATATGCAATATAATGTGGACAACATTGAATAAATTCATTTTCATCAGATTAGATACTGATAATTAATCACTCAAACCTGTTTATCTAAACCTCTCTACACAGCTGCGGAACCAGCAGAATCTGTACCGCGCCTTCTGTGTCTGTAGTTTTATAACAATTTTTACTCGTGTCTTGTAGTTCTAACTGAATCCTCGTCCACCGCGAAATGGTTTGTGGGCAATATCAGCCGTTAGAGTGTGCACCGATCTACACTTCAGATTCTGACCGGAAATAGTAGACCATCCGGGTATCTTTGAAACACTCATTTCAACATACTACAGTTTGGGGACGTACTAATTCTATTTTCGAATACTATTTCTGGACGGATAGTATGCGAATTGGGATGCAGCATATGTCTATCCTAACGAGCTGAGGATCTGAATCAGGTGTGTTAAACAAGGGAGACATACACAATATGCAGAGCAGTGGGTCACGGACTGGAGTTGAGAACCCCTGGTCTATATAAACACTCAAATACTTGTAAGTTTGCGTGTGGGTGATGTTTTGGTCATGTATGACCACTTGACGATGGTCATCTATACATTTTGGATCGAATATAATCTCCAATTTGTCTATATTTATTAATAAATAATTTTTATCACACCAATCGATGAACCAGCTTATTTCTGGCTGGTAGATGTTTCCTATATTATCGCTCTCCATAAATTAGACTTAAAGGGATAGTTCACTTTGAAATTATTTTTTGGTATGTTTTAGCTTGCCTCTAAGGTGTAGAAGTAGGTGTCTTTGTTCCCGCAGTATTTTCAATTTTGACATTTTTTGGTCAAACCGTTCTTGTCTGTCAGTCATATAATGGAGGTTTAGGGGGTCCACCTCAGAGCATGCACAGAGAAGTCCAAATTAAACATGATTTAATGACTCATAAATGGAAGTACACATTGATGGCCTAAGACATCGAAAACAAGCGGCTTGTGTGAGAAAACGAACAGTTTTTATATCCTTTTTACCTCTTGTAACCACAGCCACGTCCAAACCTTCATTATATGGCTGACAGACACAAACGGTTTGACAGAAAAATATCAAAATTGAAAATACTGTGGAAACACAGACACCTACATCTTGGATGCCCTTGAGGTAAGATAAAACATATCAAACATTTATTTCAAAGTGAACTATCCTTTAAGATGGTTGTGTGATCTGAATACTTAAAAATATAGTTTTTTGAATGCTTACTTGAACATTCATTTGTAAAAAGAATAGGTGAACTGACACAGCCTTGTGGAACACCTGTGCTCATGATCCTTTGTTGTCAAAGACAGTCGTTTACTTTAACACACTGAGTTCTATCAGTCAAAAAAGATAAGTATGATATCTGGGTTTACACTCAGCTGCTCCATCTTTGAGATTAACAAATGCGGTTGGATGGTGTTAAAAGCAGAGACTAAAATCGCTAAGAAGTAAACAAACATAGGCTTTGTGATTCTCTAAATGCTTCACAATTCACGTGCATAATGCTGCTAATAGCATCCTCAGTTGCCCTCCCCTGTCTATAGGCAAACTGTAAAGGATCTAATTGTTACGCAACCTCTGCTTTCAACATAGAGAATACACTTTTCAAAACATTTCATAATCACAGATGTTAACGCCATCGCCATCGGTCTAAAATCATTTATTTTCCACGGGCTTGACTATCTTCAGAGCCAGTGTAGAATGCTATCCAGAAGATTGTTGAATTATAGGTAGAAATACTGGAGTCAGTTCATCTGCAAAGTTTTTTAAAACGTCAGGCTGAAATCCCTAGCTGATTTCTTGGGACAAATGTGTTTAAAGATGTGTCTGATTAGCATCCATCAGCAACTTTTCTTTAAAAACACCAGAAGGCTCCATATCACTAATGCTATTTACAGGAGTATGGCTGCTCTTCTCAAATCTTAAATGAATGGTATTTAAATAATTGGTTTTCTGTAGATCATCAGGAGTTGATACACATTTCCTTGAAGGCTGCATATTAAATATGGATTTCATAGAATCCCAAATAAAAAGCTGTTTAGGGTTAGACATATTTAGCTTGTTCTCCAGGGGCCGGGTTGCACCAGCTGTGCGTAAGTTACAACGTAGCCTAGTTTTGACGCAAATGGGCTCTAAGTTACAACTTACGCACTACTAAATATTTTTCTGTTGCACCATTAAACTTAGTTTAAACGTAACTCTACGTTCCACCTAAATATTTACGGCAGCTCTGCCCATGAATAACGGTTGGAATGAGATGGCAGCCAGATTAGATTACATCGATGAGCTCGTAATTGATAATGAAGAACCGCAAATTCGTCGACGAGTTTTACGAGACCGACATCATCCTTTGGATATTTATGATGATGTCGACATATTTGCTCGTTTGCGCTTTAAAAGAGAGGGAATAATGCGGATAACGGACATGATCGCGGCTGATATTCAACATGATATTCAACGTCTTTTTTAAACTTTCAGTCAGGAATGAGTTTGAAATTCCGCGCTGTTCAGACTATTTCCTGTTTACCTATAAGAAGGCTTGTGATTGGCTTAAAAAAATAGACGTCATTACTATGCGTCAACGCATTACTTTACGGAGAGTTTACGACCTACTAGCTGACGTTTTTGCCTTACGAACGAATGGTGCAACGGAATAAAGTAAAGAGTTAGTTACAAACTAGCTAGTAGTTACTAAGCCTCTAGTGTGGACTTTACGTTTCAGTTTAAGTAAGAACTTACGAACAGCTGGTGCAACCCTACCCAGAAGTTCTTTGTTTATTCCTGGCCTCAGTCAATTGTCCATTCAATTCCTTCTGTGCCAAACTTACTGCGGGACGATCTTGGTTACGAAAGGCTAGTTTCTTTTTATTAATACTGCTTTTAATTTCCTTAGCTATGTAGGGCTTATGTTAGCGTAACTTGATCACCTCTTTTTTGGGTACTTCATTATCAGTGCAAAATGTAATATCTGTCGTTACCATGGTAGTACATCATCGCTATGAAAAACTTCCCAATCATTACAAAAAAACCTTTGGTCTAATAAAACATTGGTACTTAGTCGACTCGTTCTCTGAGATTTGTTTTCATGATAATCTGAATGTAAAGAGTTTTCATCTCTAAAACTGTTTAGCGTATAACGCTAGTATATGGGGGCATATAGCAAGTAAAAAAAAGAAATCGCTCAGTTAATACCACTAACAAGGCTCAAAATAGCCGCCACACTAACACAGCAACATAATGAGGGTCCATACATGCAAAACGAAAGCATTGAGAACTTTGTAAGAGTACAGACCGTTTAATAAGAAAGATACTTTATAAAGACAGTTCACTTCATGTATACAGACAGGCGACATCTTTGAGAAACAGTCTCGAGAAGTTGAACCACAAACGCCGATCATTCAGTTCAGCACACTTGGCTCATCGGTCGTGGTTTGACTTATCAAGACTGTTTTCCAAAAGATGGCTCCTGTCTGTATACATGAAGCTGAACTGTCTTTATAAAAGTATCTTTTTAAACGGTCTGTACACTTACAAAGTTCTCAATGCTTTGTTTTCACACTCCCCGATTCATGTAAATCACCTAATGGCAATTGTCATCAAAAAGTGACAAGTTTGCAGGTGAGCACAAAGAAAAAGCAGGTACAAGAAACATGAGCAATAATAGATTTGCTATCAAAACATGTCATTATGAATCAGTGAGGGCTGGGTGTCAAAGCTGTGTGTAATTTGCATTCCATAAATTGTTTGAACTGCAACCAAATTCTTTTCATAGGACAGAAATAAACATCAGTGGATGAAGGTCTCTCAAACTATTTCTCTTTTGAAGTCTTTTTCTCCTCACAGGTTTATACTAATAGATAAAGGCAGAACACTTACTGAATGAATTGTAGGCCTTTCTGAATGTCCTGCCACCGGCTGCTTCGGTCCTGGCATGTGGCAGACATCTTCCCATTCACATGTAGGATCTTGACTATGGTCAACACCTACAGTTTTATACAGAGATTACACAGATACAAGTCACTGAGTATTTAATTACAGAATATCAAATAGGTTGTGTGATTATTCTAACAAAAAATCTCCATGTTTTCGGTGCTAACACGTTCATTTAACGTAAGGGTGGCAGGCACTGCCAATAACGCACCTAAAGCTGACAGAGAACCAGCTAAAGTAATGATTATGAATGTCAAATATAGCAAGGAGACATTTAAATTGTTTATTAATAAAGTGTTTTCCGTCAGTGTCAGCTCACTCGGCTGCAAAGATGAAGTTGCGATGCTGACTCGGCGATCTTCGCAGTAGTGAACGCGCCAGAGAGAAATCCACTTTTCATACGGGATTACATAAGCAAAGAGCAGTCCGTTTTCTTCGTTTGGAAATTGTTCGGTATAAAAGGAGACATTTTTATATAGAATATTTCTCAGGTCTATAGGCTTATACACTGGGTTTCGATATATGAGACGAGCTTCCGTTCAGTGCGCCGGCACCTCCATGACGTGATTATGTCTGCTATATTTACTTTCGTATTTTTTAAATCCAGGCAATTGGTTGATGAAACATTAAAATTGAGATACAATAAAAAAAACGAATTCACGACATAGTTTTTTCCTCTCAAACACTGAAAAATAAAACAAAACGAACATTTTATGTTCCGAGGAGAGCCAACCCTTCTTCATCCGGTGGGCAGCCTAATATTACTTTTGGTTTGTACAGTGCAATTTACAGAATTATATAAAAATATATATATTATATATATATTGCCACATAAAAATTAAAGATGTTTTGTCGCATCTGTGTACGTGTGTGTATTTCCCTCATATTAAATATAAAATGCATGGGTAGACTTATATTTTTCTAATGTTTGGACATGTACTGGACTCTGCCTTTTCGATTCTGCCTTCTCACATCGCGATACCGGTTCGTGGACCCGAGTATCGCGATTTCCATTTTATATTGCGTATCGTTACAGCCCTACAAAGAACCGATTCAGAAATTGAATGATGGCTTAGGCTACTTACATGACATACAACATGCTCTTAAGGCATTTTTAGAGGTATTATTCATGTGCATGTTTCAATACATATTGTTGTTAGGAATATTTCACCAAAATATGAAAATCATCCCATAACTTATCACTGTCCTCCCGTAAACGCATTCACGAGAGTCTCGAAGTCCAAGCCGACATATGACGAAGGTCCTCTTACATCAAAATCCTTCAAAATTTTTCTTTAAACATCTTGTTTTTGACTTCTAATTCGTGACCAGCATTTTGTTTAGCACTATCCTCTGCACTTGTCAATACTCATCCAAGCTTATGCCACCTCTACATCCTACATCAGGTCAGAGGTCACTCCACCTGAACTCGACTCTCATGAATGAGCGAATACAGCCATTGCCGGAAGCCAGTGATTATGGTATATACATTTTTAAAAATGAATATTTTCCTAACAAAAACCCACCACTTGGCTTTATAAGGCATTTATTAACCAACTGTAACCATATGAATTACTTTTATGATGGATGATACACTTTAAAAGCTTCAAATACTCAGTATTCAAACACTGAATCAGAAGCCATTACAAAGCTGGAAGAGCCAGACTATTATTTAATGTAAATCTGTGTTCATCTGAAAAAAAGAAAGTCATAAACACCTATGATGGCTTGAGGGGGAGTAAACTATGGGATAATATTCATTTATGAGTGAACTACTCTTTTAATACATTTTTTATTCGATTGAAACAATTTAGCTCTTTAAAAAAGTCGTTTAGAACTAATTATAGTGTATTTATAATACAAACAATGCTATCATTAAATCACATATCAGGGCGATATGTTTCGGCCCGATGACGCACGGATTATGATAGTTCAAAGATTTGTTGATTATTGACTCGGTTCAGTCGGGTTTTGCAAACGGATTCATTCAAAACACCTCACTCAAAAGAATATACTTTTTAAATCTCAACCCACTTGAGACAATGGGGATTCACAGAAAAGTGTCGTCTGATATTGGTTGATTTAGCCACATTCATTGCAACTTCTTGAATGTCGCATAACTTACAGTCTCGTTACAAAAGCTCTCGCAATAAAGAAACGCTGGCTGTGTCTCAAAGCCAAGTGAGCCGCCTAACTTCACCGCGGTGTTTGTTTCCAGGTTTCTTCGAACGCGCGTCGACGTCCAAATGTAATGTACAGTCTAGATAGGCAGCCCACTCGGTATTGAAACACAGCCATTGTATGACCAAATTTTTAGGAAATTCCAATGGATATTTTTGCTGTAAAACGGGCACCGAAGCTCTGACCTATTTTCCCCGTAAAGTCAGGAACACGTAGATCTTGTGTGCTAGCCAAACGGTTGGTAGTTCAAACTCTTGTGTGAAGAGTCGCTAGGTAAACTCTGTTAGCATGATAGCATTTTTACCGCGCACCTCTGCCCACTCACTCGGCTGAACAGCGGCCGCACAAACATATGTATGTAGGCGAACAACCCTATTTATTAATACTTTAACAACACTTACCTTAAGTAGACAAATAACCAGCAGGAAAGAGACTGTCCCATACAATCGATAACGTTTTCATGTGTTCGTCAATCCTGCCTCTTCTTTGGGCAACGTGATCTTCATGACGTCTTGTTCACTTTTTCGGTTCGTAGTTGAAGATGATTACAGTGCCCTCTTTCGGACAACAGCCGACATCATCTCCATACTCCACCTGCGTTCATTTTCAAACATCAGATCTACCGATGACATGCTAACTAAAAAAAATATTTTAAACATTTATTTAATCTGCTATTAAGTAACTATGTTATTTATTGGACCACATTTATATAAAATAACTTATTTCCGCGTTGAAAAACAAAGTTGTTAGTGAATATGTCTTCTTTGCAAATTGCACGTGATATTACGATAACACCAAAGACTGTAAAAAATAGGATAACACTGACACAAACGTTCTCAATATTTTAAAATGTGCCAAGTAACGTTAGTCTTATGAGAGACTACGTAAGGAGTAAGTAGGCAATATGGATAATGGTTAAAAAATGCAAGAAAGGAAAGAAAACAAGCCAGATATTTGTTTACTTATACATAAAAATGCACGGACATGGAATATAAAATTGAATAATTTAATTTGTGAGGAGAAATAGGGCATGCTGACTGATAAGACAGATCAGGGAAAGTGGCTCGTTTAAGTTTTATTGTTGCTACTGTGCTCAATGGGTTCTACACTTTCAGAGCATGACATTGGTCTTTAATTATAGATAAGACACTGTTTCCTTTAAATGATAAAATAGTTATAGCCTACGATTTTTTTTAATTATAGGGTTGCTCACTAAATGTAAACAAATATTATTGTTAGAATCAAATGCAATGAATCAAATGCAAATAATACATGCTTAAAAATCTGTTATTTTTTTCTCCACTTTGGCCGGATGTGTTGGGTAGAAGTGGGCCAAGTTGGATTCAAGTCTATTTCTTAGTCTATTTGTTGATACGTGTTGTAGTCCCATTTTTGTTGTAGAGTTAATTCTCATCCATATTTGGATTTCTGAATATTTCCTGATATTCCAGATTTCATTAAATTTAAAGGAGTAGTTCACTTAAAAAAAATTATATATATATATAAAACAA
>JAQIUQ010006498.1:0-12617 GCA_030378365.1 Hybognathus amarus
GGAGTACTTGGAGGTATGCTGCCCTGGCTAATTTACCGATAGATTGCAGTTGTTAACGTCATTTATACTCTAAATGAGCTTACTTGATTTGTTAATGTTTTGAAAGCAGATACATCCGCCATCACTCTTCGTTCTGCGTAGAACTTAGGGCATGTGGATATAATTGTAATGTGTGTGTAATGAGGGGTGGCGTGTGCCCGATCTGTGATTGACAGTAGATCTCACACCACCCTACGCTGATAAGACCTGGGGCCTGTTTCAGAAAGGAGGTTAAGTGAAAACTCTGAGTATGTTAACCCTGAAATGAGGGTAACTCTGAGTTTTCTGTTTCAGAATGGGAGGTATGTTAAACCCGAGAAAGCAGAGTAAGTCAAGCCCGTTTCTGAAAGAGGGGTAACTTATACTCAGAGTCAGTTACCATGGTAACTTACTCTGTGAACCTAACCTGGTCAGGAGCAGGTTTTCTTCAGTAAACCCAGAGTTTCTTGCGGTCTCCTCCCCTTTTTAAAGAGGAAGTGCTGTTCAAACACCAACAATAATACTAAAATGTATTTACACATTCTTTAAGGAATATATATTGTTTGTCCATGGTTTAATTGACTAAATCTGTTTTGCAGCACTTTGCCAAAAAATAAAAGGATTAAAACATTTGCTAAACTTTTATTTGATTACCACCATTTTTGATAATATATTTCTATTAAATCATTAAAAAAATTGGAATAAAAAACATTTAATAGAACTCAATTATTCATTATACTTATACTCAATTATAAGTTATTAATGATAAAAAAATAAGATGTCAATCTTATTCATAATCAATTATGGAAGTTAGTTGATTAGATAGGCTTATGTTTTATTGAACAAATGTTTAATTTATTTAACTGTAATTTTAACTGATGATGATAATAATAACCGTAAATTTAATAATGCAGTTTATATATTTAATAATTGTTTAATACCATAAACCGTGATATTTTCTGAGACGTTATCATACTGTGAAAATCTCATACATTACAACCCTAGATGGGGGAGTCCCCCACCCCATCCCCACTGTTAATCAAGTTACTCAGCAACTTTAACTCATGTTTTAAATTAACTACTTTTTACTTGAGTAGATTTTTAGACTGGTATTTTTACTTTTACTTAAGTAAAAATGTATCAAAGTAATAGTAGCCTACTTTAGGTTGAATAACATTCTTCCAGTTTCACCTCTGATATTATAACAGTAAGTTACTCTAAAATAGTTATGAATTATTAACTACAAATGACATCTTCAACGGTGTAGTTAGATTAATGTAATAATTACTATCTCTGGAAAGTATTGGTCTACATATCAGTGATCACTAATTGCTAAATCCTATATCAACCTCAACCACTTGAACAATACAAGGAGGAGAGACAAGAAACTGCACTTTTAATTCTTTCAAATTAACAATATACAATTGCATGAATTATTCTTGAATTGATCAAAGTGTGTAGAGGGAGAAGGTTACATAAAAATATACATTTTAAAAATGTATGTTAAATCCACTATTGTTTTATACTGAATTGGTCTATAGTTTATGCAGTAGCCTATTTAATGTAATTGCATCATATTTTATTTTAAATTACAGAAGAATTAAGAGTAATCCCTTTAATTAAATTACAATATTTAGATTACTTAATTAATTATACCCAACACCTCTTTTTGTCTGGCGCTGTTGCCATGGTGACTCATAATATCTGCGCTCCATTGATAATGGCTTTTTATAGTTGTGGTGCACGCGCTTAACTCAGAGTCAGTCAACTCAGAGTTGATTGAACCAACTCATTTCAGCTGTTCTGTAACCGAAAACTCAGAGTTTCCCATCTCAGGGTAAGTCAACTCAGAGTTCAAGCTTTAACTCAGAGTTGGTTGAACCTCCTTATTGAAACGGGCCCCTGATGATCCAGAAGCTGTGGATTTTTGCAAAACAAATAACATGCTCCAGGTGGAGTTAGAAGCTCAGGGTTTTTTTTTTTTGCAAAACCACTTTATTTATGTTGTTATGTCGGATTATAGTGTCGATTTCACTGAATATGAAAAAAAAATTGCTGACGGCAGCTTTAAGCAATGGTCCTGAACAGTGGTTTAATGTCATAGTGTCAACACTGTAACAACCTTCACCACACTAGTTACAGCCAGCTTTTGGCCATATTGTTTAAAAGTTGTTAGAAGGTTGGTTACAGTTGTGCCAACGTTCTGTGTTTGCTGGGTATCTCTCTTTATTGGATTTGATGCATACAAACGTTATGAACAAAAATGAATTTGACTAATAGTGTTCTTTCTGTTTTTCTTAAAAATATTTATAGCTAGGTCAATATCATTATTGTGAGTTCTTCTATATAATTATGTAGAGAATATCTGTTGTTCATGACAATCCTAGTCCTACACAACAATATCCCTCACTGTTGCTATTATCTGTCTGAACCCCAACATAACTTTTTGGATTTAAAAAAGTGTTTTTGTTGTTGTTGTTTTTCATTTTAGTTATCATTTTGTTTACCTTCAAGTGCTAGTATCTGACTTGAGCACTGCCCAGTTGGATTTCTGCAGGTTTGCATACAGGGAGCTCCGCAAGGTTTGTAATGCCACTCACATTCATCCAAAGGGTTGTAATAATCACAGAACAATGCTGTAAGAAAAAAAGAAAGAAAAATAAAAATATTTTGTGCTGGTCTCTTTTATATAATTTGTTTTCAGTTAATCAAATTAAACTGAGAAATGATCAGTGACTTACGGCATATTTTAGGGGTTCTCCAGGCAATACAGGTTCCAGCCTCATTACAGGCTTGTGCATAGGCTGTTATAGCCGCACACAAACAGTCACGATCCCCACCGCTATCACAAGCACATAAGTCTCTCACACAAGCATTATAAAAATGACTGGGATCCACCTTAATGAGACAAATATAAGTTGATTATCTATTCAAAAACAAATGGGTTTTGTACAAGCTCACTATGCTGTTAACTTACTTGAGAATGACATGTTGTAAAAACTTGACTTGTAATGATACTACATTGTTTCTGAGCCCATGATTCCCTGTAAGGGTTATTTGAGCAGGATTTCTAATTTTCATAGCAACAGGACAGCTAGGGGAATCTTTCCAATCATTTCCAAAGTCCAAGGGTTCAGTTTATCACCTCCTGACTTCTCAACATGAAATTCGATTGTTTGCGTTCTCATCATAGTTCCCACAAAGACCACAAACAGTACCCTGTGATGGAACAAACTACATATTAACTAACACATATATCAAAAACATCCAATAACTTTTCAAGACAGCTAAATCTAACAATAAACTGTAAACTGTAATCTCTGAGGAATATATATTATATTTTTGTACTGTAGTCTCTGAGGCAGTCATTCAGTTATTCAGTCATTGACTCTAAATTTATTTCTCACCTTAAAGTTCGGACTGAGTTTGATGAAGATATTTGTCCTTTGGTCCCACATGACAATTAGACCATTATTTGCCTCAATGACCATGTAAATTCCTCTTATCAAAATTTGATAAGGAATGTCCACCCCGTCATCTCTTTGAATAATCTGATAGCCCGTCTCTGTCAATTTAATCTCCTTGTTCTAAAAGAGTAAAATATGTTTATTAATCAGCCACATGTGACCTGTTCATAAATATATGTATTAACAAAACAGAAATATAACTGTAGAAGTCCAAGGACTCTCACCCAAGAAAGACTCTGACAGCCTTAGAGCAAGTGGTGCCAGTAGTGCCACATGGTATGTTTTCAGGTGAGAACACTGAAAGTAGCACTGGCATTGGTACGACGACAATAATCCTGTATAAATCACACAAATTTGACTCTGTATTTATATTAATACTGATTATCTTTTTTCTTAAAGTTATTTTTATTAAAAACATTAGGCAAATCCCTGGAATAAGCTTGGGGTCTGTCCAACCTGATCTCACGACCAAGTCGTTACAAATTCGACGAATGTTAAATATTCAACGTATATTAAAAAGAGGCTAATTCATAACAATTCATATGACCTCACTCGTACAAATTAGTATCGATTTTGCTAAATCGTACCTATTTTACGAATTTGCCAATTCGTATGAATTTGTATCGAATGACCTACCCCTTACCCCACCACTAAACCTACCCATCACATGGGTTTAGACAAATTGTACCAATTTGTACAGAATTAGACACTTTTTAATCATTCCTCGAATTTGTATCGGTTTGATGTTGGGTCTGTCAGTCAGTTTCAATAGTTGCACCAACAGTTCAATTGCAGATATATTTAGTAGGATGGGTATTATAATTATTTTATGAATTTTATTGTAAGGAAATGAAACCAAAGTGTATTGTGTTTTGTAAAGATTTATTGTGTACTTACTCTGATTAATGTGTATCCGCAGTCTCCATCAAAAGTGTATCTTTTCCCATCAAATGTAATGTAATGGCCATCTCCATAAACTGTGCAGGTTCCATGGCACAGGTTTTTGGTACAGTGCCATTTCGTACCGTTACAGGTACTGCACATACAGATAAGTGTTGATGTAAGTATTCCTTAGTATTATGCAAGTTGGACATAATATAATATATAAAGATGCATACAAGTGTGTTAGAGAATGAAAGGGTAAAATTAGTATCAACAGTGCATATTCTAAAGCAGTGTAACTGGTATGATATTTGCAAACTTGAGTTTCATGTTAGTTCAGGCAGGCCACCAATCCAGTTGGGAAACTCCTCACAGCAGTTCCTTTAAATCCCAATTTATTCAGCCTCATTTTAATGCCTATCGGTACTGTCATGATTCCTGTTTTGTGTTTCCCTTGTCCTGTGTGGATTTTTAATGTTATTTCCTGTTCTGTGCCATGTTTTGTAGTCCTTTGTAGTTTTTCTTGTTGATTAGTTCATGATTGTTACCAGGTGTGTCTTGTTAGCCAATCTCTCCTTGAGTGTATGGGCTCTATCTTGCACCCGGCGCAAATGACTTTATACAGAAACACATGTCTCATTCCTATTTTGCACGTGCGCAAAGCGGGATTTTTCCCTCTACAGATGCACGTTGGTAAACTAGGAAATGAATTTGCGCTCCCTGGGCGAATCGGCGCAAAAGGAGGCGTGTTTCGGAGCAAACATTTCCTGGTGCAAACATCGCCTGGTAAACCTGCCGTTAAAATAACAATCCGTCATGCAACATGCGCACCTGTTCTTAAAGGGAATGTTGGATGGCGCTCTGATTAGTTTATTTCGCGTTACGCCCAAACCACACCTATGAATAATGAAGCTACTTCAGACCACCTCTTTTAGATTTGCGCCAGGCGCAAGAGGCATTTAACGCGCCGGGAAAATAGCAACAGCGCCGGACCCACCCACAAAGATACTTACACTTTGCGCTTTGACACTTGCGTTTCAGATCGTTAAAATAGGACCCTATAAGTGTTACTTATATGCTTTGTCTGTTGTTTTTTGTAATTATGTTGACATTTAAAGGGTTAGTTCACCCAAAAAATGAAAATTATATCATTAATGACTCACCCTCATGTTTCGTTCCATGCCCGTAATACCTCTGTTCACCATCGGAACACAGTTTAAAATATTTTATATTTAGTCGGACAACTTTCTGTCCCTTCATTAAAGATGTATGCACGGTATACTGTCCTTGTCCAGAAAGGAAATAAATACAACATTAAAGTAGTCCATGTGACATGAAATTTTTGAAGCATTCGAAAATGCGTTTTGGTCCAAAAATAACAAAAACTAAGATTTTATTCTGTATTTATTCTCTTCTGGTTCTGTTGTTAATCTGCTTTCAGTGACGCTGATGATGCAAGATGCTGCTGACGTGTTATCTGGTATGCCCAAGCTGCGATTTTACACTCTGAGCACGCTGTAAACAAACAATCTTCGCAAACATGTCTAAGGGTCTAAGGATTTCGAACACAGAGGAAGACTTGCATTTTTTTGCCCAGCTATATTTATTTGAACCCGAATATGGAGCAGCGTCTTACGTCATCAGGCGTCACTGCGGACTCGTGAACGTGGATTGACAACAAAGTCTAAAGTAAAATCTTTTGACCAAAATGTATTTCCGATGCTTCAAAACATTCTAACTAACCCACTGATGTCACATGGACTACTTTGATGATGTCTTCATTTCCTTTCTGGACAAGGACAGTATACTGTACATACATTTCAAAGGAGGGACAGAAAGCTCTCGGAATAAATCTAAAATATATTTAACTGTGTTCTGAAGATAAACAGAGGTTTTACGGGCTTGGAACGACATGAGGGTGAGTCATTAATGACATCATTTTCATATTTGGGTGAACTAACCCTTTAATGATGCATTTGCATAATATAAAAGAAAAGTTGTAGTTAAAAGTATCTTATTGTTCTGATTAACCAAACAAAACAAATTTACACATTTTTAAAGAGCATCTTCCAAACAAATGGAGTTGTTAACTGTCAGTCAATGACAACTGTCAGAGTGAAAACTATGAAAATATGTTTTTGATACATTTTTGACACAGAAGGACCATCTCTGTCGAGGAGCAATCATGTGGGACTTAAATATGCCATAGAGGGATGTATAAAAGGTTCTAAAATAAATATGGTGGGTAGCATGATTCATTTGGAAGCAAGGGTTTACAGATCACAATGCAAGCAGGAGAAGCCTCATGTTATGGTCGTCATGATCACAGATGACAACATCCAAGATATGAAGAAGCACTGAACTGTAGCCCAGTCTGTACATGACGTGAGAACAGTTAGATATTTAGGTTTGTACCTTAGCATGGACTCACTAACTTTATTTGTAAATTAATGAGATTATGACAACCAGAAAATATATCGTATTCATCTTCATTTGGGATTGGGGTTCAATCCTTAGGTAACCAGGTTACTGTGCCCACTTCGAAAGCAGACATTTTGTTCTGTCTTGTATGGGTTTAGGAAATGGAATAAAATAAATTCCATTGCCAATCATCTCGGGATACATGGAATCAGTGTTACAAGTGTAACAGAGGCCAGCTAGTTGTTGCTGTGCAAGTAAACCTCACTTCTTTAGCCTCCTACATTGATTATATTGGTGCCGTGACCCAGGTGGGAGTGAGGTTTAGGGGGTGAGTGTAATGGAGGGTATTGTCTTTGTCCTCCTCGTTAGAGCGCCAGAGACCCGTGTTCAAGGCCCGTGCAGAGCGGGGCAGGTAGGACCTGGGTGAGGGGTTACACAAGTACCCCAGGCATATCGTTTTACTATTTTTGACATCAAACCAATAAGAGCTTTGGATCTTCCAAATATTCTCTATGGCACTGAAACCTGAAGATTTCCAAGTTTCGGTACCCGTGCAACTGATACTGGCTGCCATTGGCTCATCTGCGTTTTGAGGGGAGAGGCTTACCGATAGGTCAGTTGGTTTAATTTATTCAAAGTTTCAAAAAGCTTTAGTTTCTCCCATTCCTATTGTGATTTAAAGTCTTTAAAGTTAGCTTTTATGTTGGATGCTGAGTTTTTTTTAAGGTTGGATAGAATCTACGATCTCTGAACCAGTTTCTTTCCTGCCACGCCATCCATCGTTGTAATACAATGTTCTTTCTACCAACTGGCAACCCGGTTTGTCAGAATACTATTGGGTAAATTGGCAGTGGACGGTATCACACAGACCAAAGCAAAAATAAACATTCCGATCCGGAACGGATTCAAAAGTACGATACAAAAAACTGAAGGTAGTGAAGATGTGCAATGTGCAGATATACATAAAATATATATTCACCATTCTTTACAGTTACTTCTGTAAGTTTGCCCAGGTTTGTATATAATTCCATTATGGATGCAGGGACACTGATTCTTGGCAATACAGCCTCTACCGGTGAGGTCATCAAACAGGTATCCTATAACAAAACAAATAATGCTGACATATGCTTTATGTGAAAGTAATTTTGCAATTGAATGAAAAAATTTGAAAATCTGACAACTGTACAATTAAAATCAGATTATACCTGCAGGACAGAAACACCCATCGATACAGTGGTCCTTACAAATATGACCTCTGTCAGGGTTTGAACAAGTGTTACTACAAGGGTTTCCACATTCTTGGTGTACCATATTGTGGTAAGGACATGATTTACCTAAATAGATACATAATGTTAATACCATTCATACTTCAACTTAAACAGAGTTGGAACAGACTGCTGAAAAGGTTTAACTTACCACAGAACTGCTGAGTCCCCCACGAGTCAGGTGTTCCACCTGCCTGTTTACATTGGCGAGAGTATTCTGAGATGGTTCTGCAAATACAAAAGGATCTGGTCCTGTTGGTGCAGTAGCACATGTCCAGTTCACAGGCTTTGATGAAGAAGTCGAGGGGTACGAGGTCCTTACAGCTATTGAAAGATGGCCCTGAGAGCAACTGCTTACATACTGATGTCTAGAATAAGCATGAAGATATGTTGAAATACACAATGAGCAACATAAACACCTGGGCTAAGCATTTGGTAAAGACAAGGCTTCATAAATAGTGGTTCTCAACTTCATCAGAGATTAATTGTGCTTATCTACAATGCAATTTCATGCTTTTAGTGAACTTTTTTTGTTATGTTATTACATACGTCTTCTTTAGATTGTTCAGAGAACATTCAGAAGTAACACTCCCAGAATGTTTGTAAAATGTTCAAATAAAACATTCTCTTATTGTCTCTAATGTTCGCATAACCAATAAAATGAGAGAATAAATAAGTGAATGGGAGGCAAAGGTTTTAACATTTCTCACTGGTAAACATGCAAAACCATCTCTTTATGTTTTAATATGTTTCTCAAACAAAACTCTTGAATATCTCTAATTGTTTATAATGCGCTTCACATTAGCCATAGTAGATAACTGAATTTCAAGTTTGTGAGATATACAGCACTCGTTTTGGGTCACTATCATTCCGTTTGCAATGTATGTAAGCTTGTGTCTGCCACAGAATAATAAATAAAAATGGTTATCGCGACTTATTTCATAATTCCGACTTTTTTACTTTCTTTTTTTTAATTTGCACGTTTACATCTCAAAATTCTGACTTTTTTCTTAGAATTGTGAGATATAAACTCGCAATTTTGAGTTTTAAAATCAGAATTGTGAAATATAAGAATTAAGGTATAAATGTAACAGATGTGAGCCAGTCAGAGCTGTGTGTGTAAACCAATCCCCTGGCCTCAGAACGGGTCAAGGAGGACTGGCTACATTTAGTGTCCTGACCCGGATGGAAGTGAGGATTAGGGGGGTGAGTGGAACAGAGGCCAGTGAAAGCAGTGGTTGCGTCATACACTGTCCGATCATTCGCCAGAGGAGAACTAGTGGCCCCCGACTGAGTCTGGTTTCTCCCAAGGTTTTTTTTTCTCCATTCTGCCACCTGATGGAGTTTTGGTTACTTGTCACTGTCACCCTTGTTGCCCTTGGTTTGCTTAGTTGGGGACAATATATATTCAACGATATTAATGACCTGCTTGCATTTACACCATTATATGCGAACTGAACTAAACTAGACGATTACATCACTGTTTTCTCCAGAGAGGCTATAAATGGGCTAAATTAATCACTTTTGTGCAAAAATGATAACAAAAATGAATCATCACTGAACCTACTTAAGCTGCACTCTGACGCTATTTTCTTCCAGATCTGCTGTACAGCTGAAACAATCTTTGTTGCGTTATTTTCTTGTTATCACTGTAAAGCTGCATTGACTTAATACTGTATTGTGAAAAGCGCTATATAAATAAAGGTGACTTGACTTGATAATTGCAAGTTTATATCACGCAATTCTGAGAAGAATTGGGAGATGTAAACTAGCAAATGTGAGAAAAAAGTCAGATAAATAGTTAAAAAGTCTCAATTACCTTTTTGATTTTTTATTCAGTGGCGGAAACAAGCATCCATATGCCATAGCAAAGTTCTAAACAACAGCAAAAATGTAAATTCTGTTCTGTGTGGCTTGGTCTGGAAATTATCTGAGCCATTAACCAGTTTTTTTGGAAAAAACTTTCAAATGCTGTGGACAGTGTTACGGGCAAAGTTTAAATTTATTAAAATAAATCTAGCTTTTGCATCTAGATTTGCTTGAAATTGTTGACGATTATAACCAGAATAATTTATTTTTTCTTAACTTGTGCTATAGGGTCACAGCTTCATTGTGCCATGCTTCATTACCTTCCTACAGTATATGGCTAATAAAGCTGCCACAGGAGATGAAAAATGGCAAGAACAAAGACAATAACAAAACAAAAGTAAAGTAATAAAAAAAAACAATAATAGTGAAGACACACACAAAGAACTTACCATTTTTTTGCATGCCTTTGTTGAATTGATCTGTTCAATACAACTCTCTGTTGAACTATCCATCTTCACAAAGTGTCCGTAGACATTTACAGATCTGTCTGAGTTTCATATAATAATGCATATAAAACATATTTTAGACTTATTGTTTTGAATAAAATATATTGTGTATATATATATATATATATATATATATATATATATATATATATATATATATACCCCACACACACACACACACACAGTTGTATTCAACCCCCATTGCAAATCAGGTTTATTGGCAAAAATTACAACTGAAAATTACATTTTAATGACTTCTGCAGTTTCAAAATGATTAAACTCCCAAAAAGTCACACTCACAAATGTGACTCACAAATGTGAATCACTCACAAAAGCACAAATAAAAATCTGCAAAACAGGTGTTGTCTCAAGCACACATAATCAAGGGCTTCATTAGTTGCACCAAATGTCCTTGAGCTAGAACACATGAAATATCTGAACTGGCTATGTTTGTTGAGTGTCATGTTTGAATGCATGTTAGAAATAAGTCAAAAGGTATAAGTTGGCAATATGGTGGTAGTGGGAGAGTAGGGTGGTGAGGGTAGTGACAATGGTAATAAATAATAAATGGTTACTTTGGTTACGCATACACACACACACACACACACACACACACACACACACACACACACACACACATACCCACAGTCACACCCACTCACACACCACTCAGATCGAACACTGAACCACTTTTTTGCTCTATATCACTTCTGGAATGCATGGAATCACAAGATTGCTCACTTATTGCACTGTTTGTTTGTATGTATGTTTGAATGTTTAATAGAAAAAAAAAATATAATAAAAATAAAAAATAAGTCAAAAGAATGGCCCAAAAGCTAAGAGAAGATATTATCGCCCTTCACAAAAAGGGACAGGATACAAAAATGATAGTGAAGGCACTAAATGTTCCAGGAACACCAATGGAAACATAGTTTGGAAGTTCAAAGTTAAAGGAACAGTTACGAAAAATCTAAAACTGCACATTTGAGTGTCCTTTTATTGTGGCCAGCCTAAGGCCCACCTGTGCAATAATCATTCTATCTAATCAGCATCTTGATATGCCACACCTGTGAGTTGGATGGATTATTTCAGCAAAGGAGAAGTGCTCACTAACACCAATTTAGACAGATTTGTGAACAATATTTTGAAAAAAAAGGCTGCGTTGTTACACTTGGTATTAACATGCGAATCACCGTGATCTGATCAAGCAGATTGGATCATTAGCCAATCAGGACATGGTGAGTTTACATTTGGTCACATTAAGTAGCCTCTGTATCTGGATAACAGATCGGATTTCTGTTTCCTGCATAATATTTAAATTAGATATGTTGCATCAACACCAGATTAAGAGTAAAAATGATGCAAATAAAACAATGTCCCAATTGCTTTCACTCATTTGCTTTGCAATCTCCAGTAATTAGATAAAAAAAATGTTAACGAAGTTATACTTCCAGTGTTGATTATACAAAAATAACTGGGTTGATCGTAAAACAAGTCATATCATCGATCATCTGGTTAAGGTTATAGCGTGCAATGACTATATTGACAGAAATGGGAGATTGATAAACATGCAAAGACATTCAATAAAAAACATTCAACATTTAAAACATTTAAAAAATCAGATTGCTATTATTCCTCTGGCAAAGCAGCATGCAGCTCTTATTTAAGATCTCATGACTGACTGTGAATGTACAGGCGATCGCCTCGTTCAGATAATGTTGCACAATTAAAATGAAAAATGACACACATAGTATCATGTAAGCCTAAATTAACTGTTTTAAAGATAAACGTTTATTGTAAGATTCAAATAAGTTTTTATTTCTTGTCTAAACTGCGTCTGGCCATTATTTTTCTCACAGCCACGCGGGGAGACTGGGATGAGATTTAAATTACGTCCACCTGTGAATGCAGACACGATGGCTGGATTGCGTTTACATTACACTGAGATCCGATCACAAAGCGTCCTCGACTACCTCCGAACCTGGACACGCCGATCGGATAACATTCCGATATCAGAAGCGCGTTTACACTTGTCTTTTCAATGTGTATGTGGACAACATCCGGATACAGGTCGCATATTAATGCCAAGTGTCACAACGCAGCCAATGGTGTAGACTGTTTGAGTCCAGCTCATGATAAATGAGAAAAACAAATGTGTTTCATTTATAATTTTGTTCAGTGTAAAATGATGCCACCAAAGTTTTGTGAATTCTCTTTGTGTGGAGCAATGAAACAAAACTGCAGATATA
>JAQIUQ010006499.1:0-34260 GCA_030378365.1 Hybognathus amarus
AAACACTGATCAAGATCATGACACTGAGTTCCTGTGTGTGGACCTCATCTCCATCTCCTACAATAGAAGTCAATGGCTACCGTCAACTGTCTGGTTACCAACATTCTTCAAAATATCTTATTTTCTGTTAAACTCACACAGGTTTGGAACAACTTGAGGATGAGTACTATAAATTATGACATTTTAATTTGTGTGTGAACTATGCCTTTAAGGGAAATAATCAGTATAATCCCAACACAATCATTATGTATGCAGTCCTGTATGAAACACAGTGTGGAATATATTATTGACATTAAAAATAATTTTGTGTGTGTGGCATATTCTTTATAAGCTACACATAAAAAAATGATAACCATTTCTGAATTAGTTAATTGCTGCTCAGTGCATTAGAAAATCAAAACAGTGACTTATCAGTCAACTTCACATTGAAAAACAACGACGAAAAACAGTTATTTAAATTCTGAATAAACTATTTAGGAAATAATGAAAGGACATTCCCTTTATAATGACTGAAGATGTCAATCACTTCAGTTCAGCACTCAACTCGCTGCACTAAGAGTGAAACTAAGAGTATTCGCCGGAGTGAATATAAAGTATATATTAAAGAGACTATTGAGTTTAATAAAACTCTGCATGGTGTCTTGATTGAGATTTTTTTCTTTTTAATTATTCTATTAATTATTTTGCTACTTACTTAGATCTAGTAAATAACAGAAAAATATGTATTTGTTTACTTACTGATCTGAAGTTCTTACAACATGCAACTTGCAGGAACTAGTAACACAGTCAAGTTATTAAAAGGTTAGTTTATCCAAAAATGAAAATGATGTCATTAATGACTCACCCTTATGTTATCCCAAGCCAGTAAGACATCTGTTCATCTTCTGAAACAGTTTAAGATATTTTAGATTTAGTCTGAGAGCTTTCTGTCCCTCCATTGAAAATGTATGTACGGTATACTGTCCTTGTCCAAAAAGGAAATAAAGACATCATCAAAGTAGTCCATATGACACCAGTGGGTTAGTTACTGTAGAATATTTTGAAGCATCAATAATACATTTTGGTCCAAAAATAACAAAAACTATGACTTTATTCAGCATTGTATGTCTTCTGGTTCTGTTGTTGAATCCGCATTCAGTGATGCTGCTGATGTAAGACACTGATGGCATGTAATCAGTGCGCCAAAACTTCGTTTACAGTCTGAGGGAGACGTACGCTGTAAACCAGGGGTGCCCAACCCTGCTCCTGCCAATCGACTGTCCTGCACAGTTAATCTCTAACCCTAATCAAACACACCTGCCTTTAAAGGAGTCATAACCTAGTATTAACTTGGATACCCACGCTCTATTATAGTCTTTCAGGCCCTTCTAAAAAAGAAAAGTGAAAAAAAAAAAATAAACACAGAGCTCCTCTGACCCTTATTTCTGAATGCATTATTGCCTCGCGAGATCTGATGCGATATTTTGGCTATCGTGGATGGTCATTTTAATAATGCAAATGAGGGGCGCATTGATTGGTGGCAGGAAGGAGGGGGCTTGACACTGCGGGTAACTTTAGCATATCATTCCAAAAAGACGGCGACCTACGGAATTCAACCATACGTGTTTGAGCCAGACTCTGAACTAAAGCTGGAAACGGAAGATAGAGTCAATGGAAGGACATTTACATCAACATGTCTCTGAATGGTAAAGACAATCATTTTGACCGAGACATTAACATCAGTAACGAGCTAAACGTTTGTTGCTTTCTTCTCCCACATAAGTTTACCTTTTATTTAATGTAGATTACATTAACGGAGATGTAGTCTAATTTTTTTATCAGCTTACAGTAGGGGTGGGCGATATGACCAAAATTGTGTTTCACGATATGACATATTTTATTTCACGGTAACGATATATTTCACGATATAGTATATATAGTTATCCTCAAAAAAAAAAAAAAAATAAAAAATAAAATTAAAAAAAAATCGACAAAAAGGGCTTTGTATAATAAATAAAGCAAAATAATTTAGAAATGAAAAGTACGTCACCTTGTTTTATTTTTATTTTATTAGGTAAATTATTTATTTGGCAAACTATTTTTATAGCAAAATATAGTAAACAAAAAAGACTCATCAACTTTTAGATATTAAATACAACTCATAGGTACTCACAGACGCATGGTCAAAAGAGTTAGTTAGATGACACCTTGGGATGAGAACGGGCTGAGATAACACATCAGCAGCGTCTTACGTCATCAGCGTCACTGAACACGGATTGACAACAGAACCGGAAGAGAATATCGATGCTAAATAAAGTTCGTTATTTTTGGACCGAAATGTATTTTCGATGCTTCAAAACATTCTAACTAACCCACGGATGTCACATGGACTACTTTGATGATGTCTTTATTTCCTTTCTGGACAAGGACAGTATACCGTACATACATTTTCAATGGAGGGACAGAAAGCTCTCGGACTAAATCAAAAATATCTTAAACTGTGTTCCGAAGAT
Source organism: Hybognathus amarus (assembly GCA_030378365.1). Taxonomy (NCBI): domain Eukaryota; kingdom Metazoa; phylum Chordata; class Actinopteri; order Cypriniformes; family Leuciscidae; genus Hybognathus; species Hybognathus amarus. The sequence goes on from JAQIUQ010006499.1 coordinate 2,493, forward strand.
GAAAAGGGGTCTTACGGGCTTGGGACGTCATGAGGGTAAGTCATTAATGACATAATTTTTTTATTTTTGGGTGAACTGACCCTTTAAAATAGAAATTAAACTTATATTAAGTTCAGTCAAGACAATTGCTTAAAGGGTTAGTTCACCCAAAAATGAAAATTAAGAAAATTAAGTCACCCCCATGCTGTACCAACCCCGTAAGACCTTCGTTCATCTTTGGAACACAAATGAAGATATTTTTGATTAAATTTAAGAGTTGGATCACTACCACATAGGCACCCTAAGGGATTGAAACTATTCCATGTGACAACAGTGGCAAGTATTAGTTTAAAAGTGTTTATAAAATAACAACTTTCTTCGACTATTTCTTTTCTTCCTTGTAGGCCTAAAACGAGAGTTCAAGAGATTTCCACGACGCATGCGCGAGAAACTAAACTAGAAGGAGTAGAGTTAGATGGCAGTTCTCACAAGATTTCGTGGAAATCCCTTGAAATCTCTTTCATTTTTGGGTGAACTAACCCTTTAAAATAGTATGTTTAACTAAAAATATAAAACAATTTTTACTGTTGATTTTGTGCTACTGAAATGTAATTAACCAAATAAAACGATTCTAGAGATGGAGGCCCTCAGGTGCCCTGGGCAGAACATTTAGTTCGGTACTCACAGAGACCAGCGCTTCCCTCCCTTTGAGCTTGGTGAAGATCCAGCCTGGCATTTGTTTTGCACATTATCTGAAGCCGTGCCCGTCCTTGATGAAACCAAACATCATCTCACCCTCCCAACAGATCTCTACACTCAAGGGTTCTGCTTCCTCCGCCATCCTGCTTGTAATTACTCACCCAATGGACAAATAGACGGTTCCATTATCCGAGTCATTATCATTCGTTAGGCCAGCAGCATCAGGCAATTTATATGCCCCAGCATTTGTCAGCTTTGTGCTCTCATAGAGATGCAAGGGTTGTGAAAGAAAAATCTCATTTTTCCTCATTGCTAATTATCCTCTACACACTGTCCTCTACTTCTTAAATTCTGCTTAGTACATTTCCCAGGCTGTTCGCAATAAATGGCAAAAAATATAGTCTAAAAAGGCACTTGAACAAAAAATCTCTTTTGTCTTTCTGAGACACATTTTCATTAAAATTGCCATTGCAATAAAGAGGTGAACTTGAAAGCAACATATAAAAGCTGTTCCACTAACCAATTTAATTCTCCAACTCAAATAAGGCAACAGAATTCACCAACACTGCACGCCAACGCTCCTCCGTTATGACTCAAAGCCGCCCACGCATGGTCAAGAAATAAATAACAACTAAATGCTTAAGCCACGAGGCTTGTTACACTGTTTAATCTTAGAGACCATGTGCCAACCAATTTAATTGTTAAAACATATCACCATGTAGAAACTAAATCCATTACTGCCTAATAAACAATATTGACTACACATCTCTACAACATCCGAGAAAGTAAATTTCACTGGCTTTATTTAAACAATGGACAAAAATACCCACTATGCTATCAAATATACAAGGTCAAGGTTTGAATGCTTAGCAAAACCCCATTAGCCCCTGATCATGTAACTACACCATCTGGATGACCAAAAACAAAACCTTTTTGTAAGTAAAATATTTTGCAATCAACATATCTACAACATTCGTACTGTATACCTGTAGTTACAATGACATTTTAGAATGGGGTAAGAAAAATATATCAAAGTAATGTTAACTTCTGCATATTCCTAATATATAACACTGTATATAATCACACATATTGTTTTTCTCACAATTGTGATTTTCTCTAAAAAATTCATTAACACAATATAATTCCTTTAATCTTCTAATTGTATTCTCCAAAAACATAGGTTAATCAACAATAACTGTGCCATAAATGAGGTAGCACACACGTTTATTCAATAGAGAAATCATTTTGAATAGGCCATGACTATTACACATTAAAACTGACAATTACTTATAATTCAAAGCACCTATAATGGGTCAAAACAATTTCAAAGCAACACGTTAATCATCATCATGACTATTTTTAAGAAAACGATAATCTAAATGTATATTACTTTTATCATGCAAGATGCCATAAACCATAGAATTCATTCTTTGCATACATTATTTTCTCCTGTTGTCTGACTCTCTAAATCCTTACTCTTAATTCCACCAGCAGAGTTTGGTCATATAGAGAGGCCGTCAGACTGAGTGCCGAGGCAGAATTCTCTTTTTGAAGAAAGATAAAAGAATAGAGAGCATCCCAAGCACTCAGGCTAATTGTATTTGACCAACATGTCCATCCTTGCCAACCATGTTGTCCTCTGAGGTTCAACACGGTTAGACAGAACAAAGAGCTGGATTCACAGGTTTGTGAAAAAGAGGGACTTCAGTAGCAAAGACAGGCGTTCGGCTTTGATCCCACATGAGGCCAATGCGGACAATCCCCCATCCTTTTGTCTTTGGCAGCGTTCAAAAAATGAGCAATATCAGCACTCGCGCAAAAGTTGGCCAGAAGATGGTAGTACATTGCTTTTTAATTTCATGACAAGAAAAAAAAAGTGAGTTGTGTAAAACATGCCTCCCTATTTATCGAGTGTTTCATCTGTAAACAAACACTGATAGCCATTAACATCAGCTCACTCTCTGTTACAGGAGTGACTGGGGCTAGTTGTCACGTGTTATATCTTAGAAAAAAAATAAAAAAATAAATACACTATATATATACAGTATATATATATACACAGTATATATATATATACATAGTATATATATATATACATATATATATATATATATATATATATACACATATATATACAGATATATATACAGATATATATATATATACACAGATATATATATATATATATATATACACATAGTGTGTATATATATATATATATATATATATATATATATATATATATATATATATATATATATATATATATATATATATATATATATATATATATATATATATATATATTTATATATATATACACACATATATATATATACATATATATATATATATACATATATACATATATATATATACATATATATATATATATATATATATATATATATATATATACATATACATATATATATACACATATAAATATACATCATATATACATATATATATATACACTTCACTGGCCACTTTATTAGGTACCCATGCTAGTAACGGGTTGGAACCCCTTTTGCCTTCAGAACTGCCTCAATTCTTCGTGGCATAGATTCAACAAGGTGCTGGAAGCATTCCTCAGGGAGTTTGGTCCATATTGACATGATGGCATCACACAGTTGCCGCAGATTTGTCGGCTGCACATCCATGATGCGAATCTCCCGTTCCACCACATCCCAAAGATGCTCTATTGGATTGAGATCTGGTGACTGTGGAGGCCATTTGAGTACAGCGAACTCATCGTCATGTTCAAGAAACCAGTCTGAGATGATTCCAGCTTTATGACATGGCGCATTATCCTGCTGAAAGTAGCCATCAGAAGTTGGGTACATTGTGGTCATAAAGGGATGGACATGGTCAGCAACAATACTCAGGTAGGCTGTGGCGTTGCAACGATGCTCAATTGGTACCAAGGGGCCCAAAGAGTGCCAAGAAAATATTCCCCACACCATGACACCACCACCACCAGCCTGAACCGTTGATACAAGGCAGGATGGATCCATGCTTTCATGTTGTAGACGCCAAATTCTGACCCTACCATCCGGAATGTCGCAGCAGAAACTGAGACTCATCAGACCAGGCAACGTTTTTCCAATCTTCTATTGTCCAATTTCGATGAGCTTGTGCAAATTGTAGCCTCAGTTTCCTGTTCTTAGCTGAAAGGAGTGGCACCCGGTGTGGTCTTCTGCTGCTGTAGCCCATCTGCCTCAAAGTTCGACGTACTGTGCGTTCTACATGCCTAAATGCACTGAGTTGCCGCCATGTCTACATGCCTAAATGCACTGAGTTGCCGCCATGTGATTGGCTGCTTAGAAATTAAGTGTTAAACGAGCAGTTGGACAGGTGTACCTAGAATAAAGTGGCCGGTGAGTGTATATATATATATATACATATATATGTGTGTATATACACACACACACACATATATATATATATATATATATATATATATATATATATATATATATATATATATATATATATATGTACATATACACTCAGCGGCCACTTTATTAGGTACACCTGTCCAACTGCTCGTTGACACTTAATTTCTAAGCAGCCAATCACATGGCGGCAACTCAGTGCATTTAGGCATGTAGACATGGTCAAGACAATCTCCTGCAGTTCAAACCGAGCATCAGTATGGGGAAGAAAGGTGATTTGAGTGACTTTGAACGTGGCATGATTGTTGGTGCCAGAAGGGCTGGTCTGAGTATTTCAGAAACTGCTAATCTACTGGGATTTTCACGCACAACCATCTCTAGGGTTTACAGAGAATGGTCCGAAAAAGAAAAACATCCAGTGAGCGGCAGTTCTGTGGGCGGAAATGCCTTGTCGATGCCAGAGGTCAGAGGAGAATGGCCAAACTGGTTCGAGCTGATAGAAGGGCAACAGTGACTCAAATAACCACCCGTTACAACCAAGGTGGGCAGAAGAGCATCTCTGAACGCACAGTACATCGAACTTTGAGGCAGATGGGCTACAGCAGCAGAAGACCACACCGGGTGCCACTCCTTTCAGCTAAGAACAGGAAACTGAGGCTACAATTTGCACAAGCTCATCGAAATTGGACAATAGAAGATTGGAAAAACGTTGCCTGGTCTGATGAGTCTCGATTTCTGCTGCGACATTCGGATGGTGGGGTCAGAATTTGGCGTCTACAACATGAAAGCATGGATCCATCCTGCCTTGTATCAACGGTTCAGGCTGGTGGTGGTGGTGTCATGGTGTGGGGAATATTTCTTGGCACTCTTTGGGCCCCTTGGTACCAATTGAGCATCGTTGTAACGCCACAGCCTACCTGAGTATTGTTGCTGACCATGTCCATCCCTTTATGACCACAATGTACCCAACTTCTGATGGCTACTTTCAGCTGGATAATGCGCCATGTCATAAAGCTGGAATCATCTCAGACTGGTTTCTTGAACATGACAATGAGTTCGCTGTACTCAAATGGCCTCCACAGTCACCAGATCTCAATCCAATAGAGCATCTTTGGGATGTGGTGGAATGGGAGATTCGCATCATGGATGTGCAGTCGACAAATCTGCGGCAACAGTGTGATGCCATCATGTCAATATGGACCAAACTCCCTGAGGAATGCTTCCAGAACCTTGTTGAATCTATGCCACGAAGAATTGAGGCAGTTCTGAAGGCGAAAGGTGTCGAACCCGTTACTAGCATGGGGTACCTAAGTAAAGTGGCCGGTGACACACATATATATATATATATATATATATATATATATATATATATATATATATATATACATATACATATACATATACATATACATATATATATGCATATATATATATACATATATATATACATACATATATACATATATATATATGTGAAGAGTTCAGATGCAAAAGCCTCTAAGTGCCATTTGAAATTTTCTTCAAATTACAATTAATAGGTAATCTTCATTGCCATTTAAGTGAAATTACTGAACTTAAATAAATATACAAGCTTGATAAAAATTATCATTCTAGAAAAAAATTTCAAATGGCACTTAGAGGCTTTTGCATCTGAACTCTTCATAAATATATAAATAAGTAAATAGAGTTCATAATAATGATTGATAGGGTATTATATACTTAATAAATTAATAATAAATGTATTGACCATTGCATTTATTAAATTTAAAAATTGCAAGAATAAAACCATTTCTACACTTAATAATGATATTTGTCAAAATAATGGCTTTATATTTTTACCTTTAACATATGTTTTATAATTGCTTCACTGTTTAGACTGGCAGGCCAGTATTGTGGTTACAAAAAGTGACTGCAAGTTAATGCGCTATCTTGAGCAAAACTACCATTTCTTTTCTTCTATCTTCTGTTCATTTGCCTCCTGTTGTGAGATTTACGGCTAATTGAACTCTCAGCAATCACATCAGCAAAAGGTTGTATTTTAAACCGGTGCAGTAAAAACAGCACTATGTATAATTTAGTAAAACATCCCATAATGGCCTAATTCACCTCATTAGAATGTGAACAGCAAAAGATCTGCCTATAATTACCAGCCAGAATTACTGCCTTCACCATGCACATCTACCAGTACATGCTTGCCATTTTTTCCCCCGCAACATTGTACTTAGTTGTCATAGCCACTTAAGTGCCGTTTATGTGATTTTAATTTCAGGATATCACAATCAAGGAATCATTACTGAACAAAAGGTCCTGCATGCTCATTATCATTTAGTTAACTGTCTATGTAGTGATGTGCATATCATTATCTTAGCTACATTACACATAGCTACACATTTCAAAACAAATTGTCATGTTTGCTGAGAAGAACACACATGTAATTTACTAGCTGTGAATAGACATGGATATCATTTATATGTGTGATCTGCAATTTTCTAATCAAACTATTCAAGCTAATGACAAAGTTGTTCAACTTCAATATATCCAGAAAAGCAGTAGCTACGCTAGGCTACTATCCATCATTAACTACATTGAAGCAATAAAGTGAAATATATGTTTTAATATATAACTATCAAACTATATAATTTGTACTTTAATCAGATCAATATAGGCACAAAAACAAGTTTTTTCATGACTGAATAAATGAACGTTTGAATTAATTAATCAAAATGCAACAAAAAACTAAAATAGCCAACTACGTAAAATAAATAACTAAAATAAGCCACACTAGGCTAAACGTTCTGCTCAACTGATGGGTGGATAAATAAATAATGTATAAGGGTAATTTTAGTATTGTTATATTTTGAATTAAAATGTTCTTTTTTATTTTTAGTAATGTAAGGTTTAGTAAATGTTTTTTTGTCATCAGTTGTTTTTTTTCTACATAGTTTATATTCATTTCAGTTTTAGTTTTTTAGTTCAAGGTAAAAATTAAAATGGTAAATGTTTTGCATATTTTGTTAAAATGCAAGTTTTTTGTTTCTTTTAGTTTTAGTTAAAAATGAAAATGGCAAATGTTGCCTTGGCAACTGGCTAAGTAAGTGTTTTTTTTTATTTTTTTTCAGATAGGTTTATTTTTAAAAGATTTTCTTTTTTTCTTTTACATTTAGTTGTTTGTCAATTGGATCAGAAGAGACATATACCGGTCTACACCTCATGTTTTAATCGGTCTCTTTTGTTCACTTTCAACCATTTATGTCCTGATTAAATGTATTATCAGGTCAACAAAGTTTAAATCTCATCTGGCTAGCGTGCATCCCATGATCTTTACATATTAGAGAGTAGACGGTCTTGTGGCTGTTTGACAGGTGACCACGTGAGTGTCTACACTTCGAAAGCAATTGCGTGTCGAATGCGTCTTCAACTACCTCTGGAAGTGGTCGAAAGTGGACAAGCTCAAACGTTTAAATTATATTTTTTGGGTGAACTGGCCCTTTAAATCAAACAACACCAATGCACAGGTAAAGCGTGCAGATTAAAATTAACATTGGAATCACAGCGGTTCGAAGCCATAACAGAACATCTATCATAGCTCAATTTAGTCCATTCTCCTCATCTCTGACAGTTTATATTCTGAGTGTAATATCCTCATGTTGATGCAGTTAAGCTTTGCCTGTATTTATTAATGCATGAATCACATGAATCTCACAGCTTCCATGTCTAGATGCAGAGTAACAATGTGGGGAATTATGCAACCACAGACTGGTACACAAACAGTGGGCACTGCAAGCTTGGCAGAATATTCTCTGGAGGAAGAGAGATAGATCAGTGTGTGAACAAACTTCAGCTGAGTCAGTGTAAACAAACACAAATTACAAGAGCATGAGCCATGGTGACACTGCCTTCATTTCTAACATAAGACTCCGACGAGATTTGCAAGGGTAAACAAAAAACACTGAGTAAATGGGTTTGCTATTTTCTAATTTCAACATTGTTCTTTTTTCAGTTGTTTTTAGCTGCTGAAAAAAAAACACTGCAAAGAACACTTCCCGCATTCACACAGTTAAAGGGACACTATGCAGTTATTTTAGCTTAATTAAACAGCTTCAGAGTTATTGAAATGGTTATATGACTTCTTTCGGGTTGAATGGTGGGTGTCTCGACCCCTCCTGGTGCCTGTGAGCGGAAAAATCTCACTTGCAGTTTCAGGCCGGCGGCTCGCCGGCCTCAATATCAGGAAGTATTGCGTGATTTCAGCTCTCGCGATGCAACATATTCCTTTGCGACAACACTGCACATATCCAGGAACAAGGTCGAGAAGGATGGAGTTTGTCACACTATCGTCATGGCGGAGCCGGCATATAAGATATAGAAAGCTAGGAAAGCATTGTCAGAGGAACAGAGAAAGAGCAGACTGACCGAGCGAGGAGTCAGACGCGAGCATATAGCCGTAATGTGCGTGTGATATGTCCCCATTGAAACATCTCGCAGCATGGATGTACCAATACAAACAAATAAAACATCTCCAGGTAACTCTAGTAGATTCATTTATTTCGTTTGTTAAATAAGAGGCGATCTGAAATGTGTTGTTTTTGAAATCAAGTGACCAAAGCACTTGTTGCCGCAGCGATCAGTTTCAGTGGATTTAGTGATATTCAAATGGACGCGCGCTCAATCCGTTGCGGGCACTGAGAGACTCATTACGGTGAAATCACAAAACCCAATGCACAAAAAACATGTCCCTGCTTGAAATACAGCCACTAATAAACAATCGGTGTTGATGAGGAAAATAAACTATACTATTAGTAAGGATTAGAAGAACCCAGAACCTGTGACACACATGGCAAAAGTTCTTTCTCTGGACCATTAAAGTTCAGTTACTCTAGGGGTCGCTGTTTGACAGAATTGTCGTCTAGTGCCTCTTTAACGGTGTATTTTTCAGTTTTTCATTAGATAATTTTGAGCAACATGACATGACAAAACAAGCCCTCACAAAATCAATGTGCCCATTATAATCGACAAGCATGTTCTTTTTCTTTCACCAGCATGGTGTGAAGGAGTATTTTTTTCAGCATCGTAGACAACCCTTTCCAGCGGTCACTTCGTATTGTGCATAAATGGAAAGAGAAATGTGGGAAGTTTTGCTAGTCTTTTCGAGAGTGGTCCGGCAAGTGCGGGACTTGAGTCCTCTCTCTTTATACCACCTGGTAGAATGGTTTCTAGCATGATGCTGGTACGTGGGACTTGCTGCCGGGGAATAGGGAAACGTTTTGCCGCTATTGTCTGGTATTGGGCATCGTTGCACTGCGGAGGTCCCGGAAGGCCTCTGTGTTCGGGCCAGCCTTATCCATAGACTGGATGAGTTTGGCAGCAACGACTCATAGCCCTTCTCCGCAGTGCCATCCACGAGGAAAGAGTTGTGGAAACTGCAGAACCTTGTGTAGAATTGTGTGCCAGGCCTTGGTTAGCTCGTCATGGAGCTAGGTCCACTTGAGCTTGAGGTCTGCCACGGCCTGTGTTAGGATGCGAAGCATCTCAGCGTTGGAGTTAGTCCTGGTCGCAGGCGTGCTGGCTGGAAGCTGAAAAGCAGTGATCAGGGTTGTGAGAGCCCAGCCACTTGTCCTCAGATGCAATGATCGACAGGCTGTTGTCATGCTCGCTAGGCCCGCCGAAGGACACTATGCCCAACTTGAAGCTGCTCAAGCTGAAACGGCTTGTTCGACGGCGAAGAATCAGCAAGTCAGAGACATGTAGTAGACCTGCTATAATGGCGAATTCCAGGACTAATATAGGCTGAGGACGGTAAATTAGGAAAAAGGGAACTGAGGTTAAGTGAGTAACCAAGTAGTTTCAAGTCTCGCCATTTGGAGCTTGCTTAGACTGCAAACCTGCAGATTTGACAGCTTTGTTGATTAAAATCAGAGCATTCTACCAATGCTTGATCACGGTCAATATTAAATGAATTAAAAAATAAAATAAAATACAATACAATAAAGTAGTTATTGATGCTGCTAGGAGAACCGATGTTAGAGGGATAGTATACCCACAAATGAAAATTTGCTGTTAATTTACCCATCCAAAATCTAAAACAGTAAATAAGAAAAAAACTAAAACTCTACCCCTTTGCCCTACCCCTCGATCTCAACAAGAATCGGAACACCCTACCCCTAGACGTGAATGCGCAAAATGGAGGCGTAGGACTAAGGGGTAGGGCCAAGGGGTGAATTGGGATTGAGCCTTAGTGTGTTTGGGCTAAGAGCACATGGTTCTGGCTTTAGAGAAAGGCGAGTGCGATCATTGTGAAACTATTTCCAGACTGCACTATTTCTGTCCAGTGGCAGGGGGAAGGGACCAAAACATCAGTCTCTCCCCTTTTCGAGGACCTCCATGACAAGCTGCCTAAATCATGGAGTAAACCATACAGTATACTTCCCGTATGTTTCTACCCTCGATGTCCACTTTTTCGACTATCGTGGGTGCAAAGGCACGGGGGTATGTGGAGATGCCACTGGTAGAAGAGATGCTCTCGAGCTCTCTCGAGCCTGCTCCGGCATCTTCCATTAAGAGACCTACCCTCCCCACAAAACCATGTACTGGCTCCATTACGACTCCAGGGCATTCACATTTTTAATTACATTGACGATTGGCTAATACTAGCACTCAGGGTTTATGTGGCCATTTTTTCGGCTTGCCATGCCTTGGTGGATGGGGTGCCACTCGGTAGGCATCCTCTGCTTGCGCGCTTCATTCGTGGGGCCAAGAGATTGAAGCCTTCTGTAAGAACAAAGATCTCTTCATGGGACTTAGCTATAGTCCTAGAGGGTCTGGTTGAGACCCCCTTCGAACCTCTAGAGTCAGCGTCTGACAAACTTCTGACCCCAAAGATGTTTTATTTTCTTATGACTGTAACCTCTCAAAGAGAATTGGGGATATGCAGGCTCTGTCAATATCGACATCCTGCTTAGACTTCGCCCCAGCAATGGTGAAAGTGATTTTGCACCCTCATCCTGATTACCTACCTAAGGTACCATTCTCAGTTGTACATCCGGTCACTCTCAGAGGCCTTCTGTCAACACACCACCGGAGCAGGAGAGATCTCACAGACTATGTCCAGTCCGTGCTCTTCAGGCTTATGTCCACTTCTCTAGCCAGTGGCGTAAGTCAGAGCAGCTATTCGTTTGTTATGTGGGCAGCAACAGGGGTGCTGCCGCTAATAAACAGACCATGTAACATTGGGTCAGGGATGCAATTGCTCTTGCCTATGGGGCGCACGGCCAAGTTTCGCCAATGGGTCTAAGGGCTCACTCCACCAGAGGGGTCGACCTCCTCTGCTGCTTTGGCATGGGGTGCCCCCTTACAACATCTCCACACACATTAAAGATTTATAGTTTGGACTCTCCTGGCTCTCATGTCCTTGAATCAACATCACAAGCTAATTTCTAGGGCCTTCTTGTGTTCTTGTGAGCACACCTGCACAACCGTTGGGGTCCAGACACCTTCAAGCACGTCGGCATGGGTATTCTCATTCCCAATGCACTAAGCAGTGCAGCAGCGATTGTAGCTTTTGAAAGGGAACGTTCCGGGTTACTTGACCGGGTTACTTGCGTGCTGATGCCGTCCGAGGCTATATTACCTCCGGGTCAATTCTTTCGACATGTTTACACGCTATATTCACAGCTGGTCACAATTAAAGGCGTTCCCAAAGTGCTAAGCAGTGCAGCATCTCGTTCCGGTTTTCGGGGAACAGGGTTACATTCAAGTAACTCCGGAACGATTCATATGATGCAAGTCAACGGCTACTGTCAAACTGGGAGTCAATTAAAAAAAAACAATCCACAGCCTCTGCAAACTGTTAGTCAGTTTGTTTGATTTTATGTATATCTGTCAAAGGCCTGAACATGGTAGCATATATGATATAGGTAGTCATTATACAAGAACTGAATAGTTAAACAAATATTTTAAATGCAGACATAATCTTAAACTGGATCTTCCGGCAGGCCTCACCGGTATAGAGGTACATACTTTTCTTTCCGACTTCATCCATTAAACTTTTTTATTGTTCACATCCAAGAAAGGCAGTTTAACAGATGTTTCAGAAAAGTCACCCTCAACTTCGCAGTCTAACTAAATAACACTCTTGTGAAATCTAGCCGTAAGTTATACAAAATGTTCAAAATCTGTTTCTGTATGTCTAGCCCTCTGAAGCAGAATAAGAATTTAAAAGTAAGCATCTGTGTGGGAAGCATCCACTCTGCTCACAACCCTTCCAACAGATGTCAAAGTCAGAGCTGTTTGAATAGATAAACATATGTTGAGAGTTGGAAACACATGCATGCTGTTCTCATTTACATAACAAGATGAATTAGAAGTACAAAGGCTTTACCAGTAAGCTGAGGCATCTTAGGCTGACATTCTTTTTGCACATTTCCTCAGTTTCTTCTAGGAAAAGTCAACATAAGAATTCCATCACTCATTGTTTCAATTCAACGCATTTTATTTAACGCATTTTATTTTTTATTTAAGTGTCCTTTCTAGAGGTTGAACCAATATGTTTTTTCACGCCGATACCTAGATACTCGACTCTTTTGAAATTCGGGTCAGCCGATGGCTGATTAATGCTGCGGATTTATTTCTGGTCAATATTTGCTTGGTTTTTAACCTCTATTTGAAAGATAAAATGTAAAAGAAATGATAATTACTTAACATAGACAAACTTTCTCAACAAAAAATTGTATCCTCTCAAAAAACATGTATTTCCTGAAACATGTATTTTTGGTTTGTTTTGTTTGTTTACGGACAAAGACAAATGGCCATAACCTAATTATCACAAAACTCGGAGAATTTTTTTTTAAATGATTTAATTTTTTTATATAAGATTACATTTTTTTATATAATATTTATTATATTTAATTTAATTTAACTTAACTTTTAACAATAACGTATTTCACTAGTAAATTGCTGTTGAACGACAAAAACAACCACCAAATGAGAAAATTATATTTTACAAAAACTTTAAATGCACCACAGCGCACCGTCCTTCTGTTGTTCTTCAGACAACGGCATCCCGCTGTTGGACCTTTTAGTCTACTTTAAAATACAGTCACGCTTAACACCGTTTGGCTAGCATTTTAACCATGTTTAACCCAGCTGTAACAGTCAGTGTTGTGCCTGAATGTTATGCTATCGTTAATTGAACGCGTTCATATTTCTGAGCGAACGTGAACAGAACGTACTGTATTACTGGCTGATGAATGTTACCTGACCGGTAGTTCATTTTGGTTTCTATGAACGCGCGCTCTTGGGTGCCAGATTTCTATAGAGCCCTCCAGGCGAAAACCCGGCTAAAACGCATGTAAACAGGCCTTAATATGTAGCGAAAAAACACCCAATCTGGCAACACCAGCCACCAGTATCTAAAATCTTACATTAATGTGCAAACTTTGCCCGTCTATAAAATAATTGTTGTCTGTGTTTGTATATGGGCTGTGGCAATCATAATAAAAAAGCTCGCAACATATGGAAAAAGGAACTATGAATGAACTAGCTCATTTTAAAATGTGTGAACTGAACTTTGAACTAGTTCATGTAGAAAGCAAACTTTCCCAACACTGCTAACGGTATGTAAAGCGATGTTTCTGTTATTCTAACGTCCGTTTTCTGATATTCTACGTCCGTTTTCTGAGCATCCGAGAGAAGCACTGGCATAACAGTAGCACCAAACTGAAGGACAGAAATCCGCGTTGATATTCGTTGCGGAAGATAATGGTGGTTAAGGTTCCAGTGCTGTATTAGCACCAGGTCTGTCTGTAGCTAACCGCTAGCAAAACAAAGCCAGCCTGTCACTAGCCTATAGTGCGTTGGTCTCTTTTTTTATTACTTATTTCTCTGCATTGAGTGACAACCCTCTCAAATATAAGACACACAAACAGAGCAAATAAAAGTCTCAGATTCACTCTGTAATTGCAAAATTATTGCTTATTTATTGTGACATAATAGCAACTCTTCTGTGATAATGCAACTTCAACTACGATCCAAAGTAGCCAAATGTCTTGTCGCTTATTCAGGTTTTTCTCGAAGTTGGCAGTAACATATCAAAAGTTTTTAATTAAATATAAAGGAGTTATACAAACTGAATCATTGCCGTTAGCTCCTTAAGCACTGGATGAGGTCTGCTGCTTCCGCGGCTGGAAAATGACTCTAGCGGCAGCGCGCGTCAAGAACGACAACACAGGGCTGCACACAGATGCGCCTGCCTACATAATCGGCTTGATATACTGGGAGATTGGCCGATGCCGATTATGTTAAAAATGCCAAAAATCTGCTCAATTATTCGTCCGATCCATTGATCGGTTCGACCTCTAGTCCTTTCCATCATTTTTTCTGTCAGCAAGGTGCAGGCAGACAATGAAGCAGCAGAAGATGATGATTCAAAACACAGAGTTTAATAAAAAATCCAAAAAGTAATCCATAGATGGCTTAGAACAAACACAATGACACAATGCTAACGTAAACATGACCGGGCAAATGAACACGGAAAAGGCTGCAAATTAAATACAAAGCAAATGAGGTAAATAATGACAAACACCTGATAAATCGCTTTCAAAGAGCTTTGAGTGCCGAGAAATGAGCTAAATACGGCTATGTTTACACATAAACGATTCTGAAGAGAAAACGCAAAAGTGGCGTTGCGTTATCACTTTTTTGGGTGGGAAATCCGCCTGCATATGGTGACGCAAAAGTGTGTGAAATTCAATGTAGTATGCACTACAGGCGGCTAGGTGGCGATGTAAAGCACTGCCACACAACAACACCAAGTCCGCGCACCTGCGTACAACCTTCACTGTCAAGTAGACTTTTGCATTTTTACCCTTTAGGAACGCGCGGTGGAGCGTCTTTAAGATTTCCACTCTGGAGGTTTCACTTCTTTTCGCGTTTTCAAGCCCCCAAAACCCCGTCGCTGTGTAAACGAAAGGCACATCCGATAAATAAATTTACGTTTTCACCCGCGAGCGTTCTCTGTGCAAACAGGGCCTAAATGCAATGAAGTATTAATATAAATTAATCTCCATGACAACTAAAGAGTGGCGGGAAACTAAACAAAGGAACACATGAGACTGAAAAAAACAAACAAATGAAAAGTCAATTTAAATGAAACTAAAGAACTGTGACAATTATAAAACTTCAGATCATCTATAATTGTATATTTTGGCGCAATTTATATTTGAATGTTTTTTGA
Source organism: Hybognathus amarus (assembly GCA_030378365.1). Taxonomy (NCBI): domain Eukaryota; kingdom Metazoa; phylum Chordata; class Actinopteri; order Cypriniformes; family Leuciscidae; genus Hybognathus; species Hybognathus amarus. The sequence continues at coordinate 17,799 of JAQIUQ010006499.1, forward strand.
AGGCTAGTATGACTCTGTAGACAAGAAAATTCATACTTTTCCATCACAGGAATTTATTACATTTTATAATATATTCAAACAGAAAACAGTTATTATAAATCGCAATCATATTTTACTATATTACAGTTTTAACTATATTTTATCAAATAAATTAATTTTAAAAACAATTAACTTTTCCGTGGTGTGTAATTGCAATGCATTCTTATCCTTTAGCATCATATGTGACGCTATATGCAAAAATCGACGCTATACTAGCACACATGGCACCCGTTATCGTTAATACAACACGCGCTGTGATGGTTAGGTTTAGGTGTGGGTAGGGTAGGGCAGCTCTCATATTACGCTGAAAGGATTTATGACCGCCTTGGGTTCGCATGTTATATTAGTCGATAAAGGGTGCCATGTGCGTAGCATAGCGCCGTTTTGCATATATCGTCATATATAAATGCTAATGAATGAGAACGGGCTTGGAATTGTCATCATCATTATAATTGATAGTGTGTTGATATCATTGATACATTTTTTATTATTATTTCCAGGGTGGCTACAGGTATAAACAATTTAAATTTAAGAACTTTTAGACTTTTTAATACCACTTCTAAATTAAATTTAAGACCAAACTTACGATGGAAATATAAATTAAACTGAAAATATACAGTAATCTTTCCAAGTAAACACATTGTCTGTTGAATAAAAAATACGGTGAAATGACAATAACCAATTGTCAATTGCGCACTGTGTCGTTCGAGTACAGTGGAGTTAAAAGAAATATAGAAGGCAATTTTGTAAAAACCAATGCGATATGATGAATGTCCAAAAGATGGAACTCTGTATCGGCCACCTAGTGTTCAGTAGTGTTCATGACATGTTGATTTGCCTTTGACGACTTCTTCTGATGGCGTTCGTTATTGTATGCGTGTTGTTGTTATGTGAGCGCGCGCACGCTCAGTGAGAGTGAGAATGCTCGCGCAAAAGAGGAAGATGACCGATCTATCGCGGGTTTGTTTTATTATAATGCGTTTACTTCCACTTTGATTTATAGCGTTTTACAGAGTGTTTTCTTTAACCTGTTAACAACCGCTCTTTTCAACATGTATGTGAAGAAGAGTGTGCTTTACTGAAAGAAGCAACTTTAAAAGGACTTGTGGAACTACCACGTTCGTCTGCATTGTCTTTCCCATTCGCTCATCTGGACAGACCTCAAACTCTGACAGACGATACAACACACAAATAAATAGGGGTAGGATAAATTTGTTTTGCTTTTAAAACTAATGTTTTAATGCTGAGTATAGGCCTACACAAATATAAGTAAACACTTTGCAGACCGAATGTTGTCCTGTATGAACAAAATGATGGATGTTTTTCATGACTCCACTGTTATATCATTTGCATCTGCGTGTCTCACTCTCTACACACACACACACACACACACACACACACACACACACACACACACACACACACACACACACACACATATATACACACACACACACACACACACACACACACACACACACACACACACACACACACACACACACACACACACACACACAGACACAGACACACACACACACACACACTCTACGTTACCTTGTAGAAAATATTCGACCTGGCTGGCAGAACGATTGCCTTTGCCTGCATCTTTGCGGTGACATGACAAACATTTTAAGACCTATCCAATCTGAATTTAAGACAATTTAATACTTTAAGGCCTTATTTTTAGGAAAATTTATTTAAGACTTTTTAATACTTTTTTATGACCCGCAGCCACCTGATTTCCTTTACAAAAATCCATCCCAGGATATATATATATATATATATATATATATATATATATATATATATAGGGTCCCACTTTATATTAAGTGGCTTTAAGTACTATGTACTTAAATCGAAATATAAGTACAACGTATTATTGTGTTCCTGTTGTATTGTAAAAAACTTTTGCTGCTATTACGGTATGATAAGGGTAAGGTTAGGGACAGGTGTGGTGGTAGGGATCGGCTTAAGGTGTGAGGGAAGGGTCAACTGTGTAATTACAAATGTAATTACAATTTTTTTCCTTCTGCTGCTGGCACCTGGTGTCTTTTGGGACTTATTATATATTTTATAACTGATTATATGCAGAGCTTGTGTGCTTCTCTTTTAGAATCATAAATCAGTGCTTTTGACGTGGATCACTGTTAGAGTCTCTGCAGTTTCATCACCTTGTAATCCCCTCTTACTTTGTAAGCACAGCACTGACTAGCTGGTGAAAAGAATGCAAAGACAATATCGAAAGCTCTTTGATGGTTCATTTTTGTAATGGAGATGAAAGAATCCTTTCTTAAAGGTCGATGGTTACTGATGTGCCCCTGTGTGTCCTTGTTCCACAGTGGCTGCTGTAGGCAAAAAGCACTGACACACACACACACACACACACACACACACACACACACACACACACACACACACACACACACACACACACACACACACACACACACACACACACACACACACACACCACGACTAACAAGTGTAAAATCACAAGTCATCTATTGAAAAATTCGATAATTATATACATCGAATTATAAATAAGTCTCTGTGTCATTAAATTTCCCATCTATGTACATAAGCCTTTTGTTTTGTTTTTTAAATGTGTGCTATAACTAAGTGCTGTATAGGCATACACTTTGTCAGAGTCTAAGGATGTGTATAGTATACCCCAATTTTTATTTATTTATTTATTTATTGCCATACTTTACCTATTTACATGCTTTTATATATATATATATTTTTTTTTTTTCTTTTGTGAAAATACATTAGAATATAATAGGCAGAATGTCCAAGTTGTCCTTTTCCATACCACAAAGTGGATGGTGATTTATTCTCCAAAAAGACTAAATGCACCATATAATTATAGTCCATATGATTCATGAACCACATACTTTGATATGATTGATATATATAAAAAAAATTATAAATTAAAAAAAAAACTGTGTAAGGAACAGAAAGGACAAAAAAAAAATTATTTGGTTGTGTTCAATAACAAAAAAGGCTGAGCTTAACGTTGCCACAGTAGTACCAAACATTATTGGTTCCCATGTCATGTTATTGATGAAGATAGAGTGGAGTAAAGGATGACAATGTTAATTATTGGCAAAAATAATTATTTTACTCAATATGTTACGAGTGACTGACAAGATATGGATATAACTGAACATTAACGCAGCACAGTATTCACGGTGTCTCCACTGTACATGAGGGTTCACATTGATAATTCACTGATCTTAGTGATCCAGACATACTTGGTAGGCCTACGGTCTTTACTTAAAGTCTTTGCTAATTTGCATTAGGGAAAAAAAGAAAAATCAGGGCATTTATGAGGTACACAGATCAGATCTGCAGGAGATGAAAGGAGACAATGCTGATTCAGCAGTTTCTGAATACCAAGTTATGCAGAAGAAACAAGATGTGAAGAGTTACTCAACTTTCTTTTCAGAAGCACAGTCAGATGGTAAATATATATACCCACTGACACCACACGTCTATGTTCATTGTGCAACATGATGGTATGTGGAATTTGTTTTTAAATGGCTCTGCAACTGTAAAAATAGGCTGATGGAAAAGCTAAAATGTTGGTATCAGGAATGCATTCCTTTTGCTTTTTCAGAGTTCTGGACACTGGCTCAGTTTCGCCTTTAATAATTTATTCATCTGGCCCACTGGCAGTATCATGGTTAGAATCCAAGAGGAGAGATCAGAGGCAGGGATATGGTTCCCACTCCTGTTAGAAAGAATTTGGAATGATCTGCTGATGTCACCTCGTTGCTTCAGCCAACCTATTTACCCATGAAATACATGTGTGCTGAGGTGTGTCAAAGGTGGATTGCTTTTGAGCAGACACCAGTGGATATGGTAAGAGCGTCAGGCCAGCTGGAATGAAGTGAGCAGAATCTACAATGTCAACACCCCACTCGTGTACACAAGGGTGGATATGTTTGGATCACAATGTTCTGGCATCTGGACCGCTTCCAAACAGAAACATCTGTAAACTTGATCATTGTCACTTGCTTCATATTATCTTTCTACATATTTGTTGAGACAAACACAAGGAATACCTAGGCTTGAACGCAAATTACTTTGGACAAAAATGTCTGTTAAACATAAATGTAAAGATGAAAATGTTATTATTTACTTCTTGTCACTGCAAACCTGTGTGCAAATTCTCAAATCGACCCTTCGCTGAAGCCACGCCCAAAAACCGCCACTGGCCAATCGTGTCTTAGCAACCGTAACTATGCGCGGGAGGTCTGGCAAGCTTTCGAGCGAGGGAAACATGCTGAAGCATTGTGCGTATGGATTGTGCAAATCTGATACCGGTATACTAAAAGTTTGGACGTGGGAGAGGAATAGTTTTCCTTCCAGAAAATCTAAAAGCCAAGGGGAGAAATGATGGGCGTGATCAAGCAGTGTGGGAGACCCACTACCGGTAAATGTCGACATGATAAACAAAAACACCTAACGTTATTGCTTGGAAATATTGACATTCTTTGGTCATAATGATATAACGTAAAATAAGACGATTAAAGACAAGACAAAGGCTCACTGACATACTTTAAAATATAATTCAGCATTTTGTTAATCGACGTCCTACTAACGTTACCCAACTAAGTTACTTTAACCCAATCCGATCGCGGCTCTCTCGGTATTAGTTTTGTTCCACAAGATTTATGGATAAAATGTTTGATTTATAATTATTTGGATTTTCACATACCCAGCTGTGCACGAACACAACTGTTCCTCAATTTGTGTTTCCCATTTGAACGGTCAGCATATGAGGCGGTTGCTGCTTGCGCTGGGACTATAACGTTAGGCTTTAGTTTCAATTTTTAAGAAGTTATTCTCTAATCGGTTGCATATAATGTCGTGAATATATCCCTCGAATGCAATACAGTCCCTTTTGTCTCGCTCTCTCAGAAATTTCACTTTTTCGCCGAAAATGACTAATTATCTCATTGGGAATGTCTGACACCGGTGCAGACACACTGTAATAGATGTGCCAGCTGCGAAAGCTTGACAGGCGTAGCAACAGTAACTAGGGAGGGCGGGGCTTAGCGAAGGGTCAATTCTCTTTTTTATTATCTCTAAAAATGAAACATTGTAACATTGTAGGTAAAACATTTTCAGTCCTTCTGGCAAAATTCACTGCTTTTCCAAAATGTAATTTACTTCTGAAGTTTTAAATGTATAGAATTTTGTGCCTTTTAGACATTAATTGATAGCCTAGAAATCTAAGACGCACCCTAGCGGCAGCAAAAATTATTTTGCCGCAAAGTGTGGTCTAGCAACTCTCCATTGACTTTCGAAGTGGAAAAACCAAACTCTGGTAGGGCCAATCACATCTGTGTATAGAGGCGGCAGGCGGGCTTAACATAATGACGACAGAGTTGAGACGGTAAGAGCAAGCTCGGACATACTCGGCTTTAGTCGTTCATCCTCGGATGCGGCCGGCGCCGCGTGCGCTGTTACAAAAAAGCTGTCACATTCTTCATTGCTCTGATTGGCTTTAGCACTATCCAATTGCGTGCAGAGAGAATTTGAAAGACAACCGTTTATCCCGCCCTCGGATTGAGCCCCGTCAATTATGAGTTTCCAGACCTAACATCTTGATGTAGGTCTGGCATGCCAGGCTAATTAATTGTTACAGTGAGAACAGATTTTACAAAAAAAGTAATTTTATGTGGGATTGGATTACTCTGGTCACATTATCAAAATATCAAATCTTTCTGAACAATTAAAATTGTGTAGTGATCACTCACGTTGAAGTTCAATTATGATTTTGTTTGGAAAATTGAAAATTGAATCATTTAAATTTTGATGGTCCCTTTTGAACATTCTGTTCACTATAAGTAACTTTGCTACATCTACATGTCAACTAACTCTCATTAGAGTATTAGTAGACTGTCTGCTTACTGTAATATCTGCTAACTGTTTATTGTGATAGGTGGAGGGTGAAGATCTGGGCGAGGGATGAACAAACAGAAAATCCAGGGTGGTGCAGGAGGTAACTAATTAGGTGAAGCGAACTAGCTTTATGAAATATTAATAATCAATCATAACTTGTTATAAAGATATTTCTTTGGTGGGTTCCGCACTGTCCTTGCCGTCGGCAGAAAAAATCCTAGTCGGCTTTCGATTCATTGAATCGGCATCGGGCCATCAGGGAAAGAGAGAACTCTGATTGGCTGTTCAGCTTAGTGCAGCATTTCTCAAAGTGTGGGGCGTGCCCCACTGGTGGGGAATAGAAACATGAAAGGTGGGGCGCGACAAATGGGAGAAAATGTGGTAATTTTGTGCCCAACTCTATTAGTTCCTTTATCGAGCATAAACTCAAAACAAAACGAGGACACATTTAAATGTAAGCCTTACTTAACCTTTTCACACGTAAGTTTAAACGTTTTTAGAGGCGCCCGTTATTTTCAGATCGTCTCCCTTTATGGCTTCCATGGTGACGCGTCATTGCTTGTCACACCCATAGACAGTATGGTCACACCGCAGGCACAATAGCGCTGAATGACTGATTATCTGCGTTTATTTCACAAATTTGTTGGCTATAGCGGGAAATATCTGATATTCCGAATTGTCGAATATGACCAAGTGGATGTGCATTGTTGTTTAACACCTTAGTTTAGCTATGCGCAAGGCGTTAGTTTATGCCGCATTTTAGAGAATCGGATCTGGATTTAACAAACGTCTGTTTTTCCACTTCTCCCAAAATACATGAAAGTAAGTGGCCCGGTGAACTGGAAGAAGCATAGAGTAAACTCGAGAGTTACTTACATGATGTGTATTTGATAAGAATAATACGTGTTGATGTCTAATTATAATGGAAATAATAATTATTGCCGCTTCCATAGACATAAGTCTGTATTTGACCAACTTTATAAATTGCTTTTTTTTTTAAATATGTGTAGCCTACTAGAGAACAGGCTCATTTTAGACACTAAATTAGTTTATCAATTAATTTTGAACTTTCAAAGTGCACAAGATTTATGAATTTATCTTTAAAACGTGCAAACTTTTCTTCTGGGGAGCATGCCCCTGGACCCCCAGGGTGCAGCAGAGCTCCACACCATACACACAATACTGTGGGAAACACAGTAGCTTTATGATAGTTTTCGAAAATTATTATTATCGTTGTGAGCCAGGAAAACCCTGAGATTATTATTATTCTTTTTCAATTTTGTTTGTTCTTTTTGCATGCAGTTTGCGAAGTGACAAAATAAAGCTAATAAAACTATTTGATGTTATCAGAGGCAAAATAAAAACACAATTGCATTATTATTTTTATATACGGTCATGTTTTTTTTTTTTTTTTTTAAATGTCATGCTGATAAAATTCATTTTAACTTAAAGCCTAGTTTATTAACATTTTTTGGTGGGCGATTGCAAGGGGACAGGTGGGGCTTCGAACCCTTCCCTACCTTCAAAGTGGGGAATGGCAGAAAAAGTTTGAGAAACACTGGCTTAGTGAAAGAGTCAGTGCACGAGAATTAAAGCAAAACAGCAAGCAAAGAAGTCAAAACGGTAAAGATAGAAGGCTGTTCTTATGTTGCGTCATCTTACCCGAGTGTTCCTTGGCGAATATTCAATATTAACATGAGCGGAGTGGAATAAAGAAAGCGTTTAGCAGGATTGATATTCAAAACAGTAAGCACGCGCTGCTTTGTTTATGGTGTGTGTATCAGCACCCGGCAGCTTCAGTTTTCCTTTTGAATGACGAATATAGTACTAATATATCTGCAGAAATATACAGTTGGCTCATTACACACAGGCACAGAACGCACATTCTAGCTGACAGTCGGCTGCAGTTCTCTCGTGTGTTCAAGTGCAGCTTTTTACCCCGACGAGAGTGGACGGGAGGTGACAACACAGTCGGCTTTCATCAGCGCTAGTTCGTCGTCGTCGGCTTGGTGTGTTCCGGGCTTAAAGATTCTCTATGTAACTTATTTTATAAAATGAATCCTTTTTTTATTGCCCGTGTTTGAAGGGGTTGTAATCACACATTGCAATGATCCACTTTTCGGATTTTGCTATTACCTCTGAAGGCCAATATTCATATTTATATGTGAGGTCTCCGGGTCGGATTTCCTGCGAAATCCATCAGATGTGACGTGCATGCACGCTCCCAAGCCTAGCTCTAGCCTCTCTATCCTACAGTCAAACATGCGAGATGCGACCAATGGCACTTCAGCTGACGACATGGAGTCTGATAACTCCCCAAAACGTCCTGCCTCCAGCACAACACAGACTCCAACACAAACTCCACAAAAATATAAAAAACCAAAAAAGGTTTTATCTGCTCAAGCTCGTCAGGCAAAACGTGAATCTGATCGACTCCGGACGGAAACGCGGATCAACATAGTAAACTCTAGTGCAATAGCAAGGTAAACTCTACATGACACATGACATGAATACAAAAGAATGTTCCAGGATAACAGAAAGTCGGTGCTTTAGGATGGTAACTTATTTTATTTACTAGATCTACTGACTAGCGTCACTCATCCACTACTGTCATATTGTTTATACACATTTCCAGCAGTAATGTCACTTCCTACGATCTTACTGATACACTGAAACTGTTCAGTTTAGTTCACTAACCGTTTTCGTTATCATAGTATACATTCACCGATGTTGACATTGCTGATTGTGAAAGATACACGAATAGTTCGAGAAATGGCTCATGCTACATCAAATGTCGGCTAAATGCACAGCAGTAACATTATCATGGACGAGCACAGATCATTAAGTTCAACGTCAAGCTGATTTAAGTAGCCTATTATTGTACCTGCAGTAGGAGTTTACATTAGTTTTCTGCATGTTGTGTGATGATTTCGCCGTTGTGTTGAAAGTCTCCGTGTGGCCGTGTAGTGAATGCTCGCTCTTGAGATAGATCACGCACACGAGCACAAGCGCTCTTGTTGCATTCTGATACATCCCCACTAGTGGCCGCTGAAAATCGCATAGAGCACCTTTAACACGCCTTTCTTGAAAAGGGGTAAGGATACCTAATGTATCAAATAATATAACTAAGTTTGATTCTTGCATGTCTCATTCATTTGAATTAAACTGCCCTGATACAATTTGTGGAGGCTCTGGTTGATCTTTGCTGATGTGGTCTTGATGAGAGAGAACCAGTGGTAGCCAGAGGATCTTTGGTGAAAGAAAGACAAGGCCGCAGCCTGGCACAAGCTTGGGTTCCTTGGGACTTCTAATTCAGTCTCATGTTTACGTTAGGACTTCTCAAGAAGGACCAGAGGCTCAGAGGACCAGAGAGGACAAGCGAGGACAAGAGAGCGCGACAGAGGGAAGGGCTGGTGTGGATGCAATTCATAACCTGAGAAAAGTCCAACCTCTCAGGGTTGGCTCTGGCCAATAAGAAGGGTGAAAATTACAGGTGGGAATTTGTTTTATTGCTCTATGTTTTAAGGGCGCTCATTGCATGTGCACGCTTCAGGGTGGTAGCCGATGAAGAAACAATGAAAGATTCTTGTAATACTAATATGTTGCTGTTAACGACATATCATGTACACAGTCATTTCGAATCTTATATAGAGTACCAGGTTATAGAGACCAAATATGCCACACACATGATACTGGTTAACCATTATATGCAAAGTCTGAAACATAATAATAATAATTCATTACATTTATATAGCGCCTTTCTGGACACTCAAAGCGCTTCACATAGAGGGGGGATCTCCTCAACCACCACCACCACCGCCAGAACGCCCACCACACACCAGCTTACTGGTGGAGAGGAGACAGTGATGAAGCCAATCAGTATATGGGGATGATTAGGAAGCCATGATGGACAGAGGCCACTGGGCAAATTTGGCCAGGATGCCGGGGTTACACCCCTACTCTTTCGAAAGACATCCTGGGATTTTTTGTGACCACAGAGAGTCAGGACCTCGGTTTAACGTCTCATCCGAAGGACGGTGCTCTTTTGACAGTATAGTGTCCTCATCACTTTACTGGGGCGTTAGGACCCACACAGACCCCAGGGTGAGCACCCCCTGCTGGCCTCTCTAACATCTCTTCCAGCAGCAACCTGGTTTTCTCAGAAGGTCTCCCATCCAGGTACTAACCAGGCTCAGCCCTGCTTAGCTTCAGTGGGAAACCAGTCTTGGGCTACAGGGTGATATGGCGGCAAATATTAACCCATTATAGTTTACAATAAAACATAGATCGGAAAACATAAAGGAACGTACATGGTGGTATAATATAGGATTAAAATGGTTAATTTCTCCTTCTCAGCAAGAGTTAAGTCAGTGCATATTCTTTTGGGTCATAAAACTTGATGAGACCAAGTTGACATGACTTGGCATGACACGAGTTGCTTGTGTTATAATGAATCATTTGTGTCTGTCTGATCCAGTCCAGACACTACAGGGATGGCCTTGTACTGGGAAGGGCAGAAGGTGACCCAGCGTACAGCGAGGACTGTGCTCCATGGCAGTGTTGGAGATCCCACCATGTAGCCGGAGAGCCAATAAAACGGAAAGATGCTGATGACCTAGGCCGCTGCAACGGAGCCACAGCGAAGACCCCCTGAGGTGGAAGCAGGGATCTGGAAGGCAAAGATTGACCTGGAGCAACCAAGGGCGGAGGCAGAGCCTGAAGGAGGGTGGAGCTAGCCAAAGCTGAATAGATGGAGGCCAGAGAGCAGTGGATGGCCCACAGGTCTGTGGGCGACAGTGATTCGATTTCCATCCCAGGTGGAGCCGGCAGTCCGAGGTAGCCCAGCAAGGCCGAATGCTGGAGTCAAGAGAGGAAGGAGCACAGGCGCATGAGCTAGGGCAATGGGTCGAGGTGGAACAGAGTGTTCCGAGGCTGGAGGCGTAGCCACCTTACGGGTTCCTCACGCCCAGGAAGAGGTAGCTCCCAGCAGTCCCAAGGTGATGCCACTCCACTGAGAGGAGGCTGAGGTGGTACCGAGGGTCAGATGGGAGACAGCGATGATTGAGTGGCAGGAGTGGCTGAGGACTGAGGAGAAGAACGGAGAATAGAGCAAAAAACAACATAAAACAAAGTCTTCATAATCTTCAAAAGCCTTCAAATATTCTGGAAAGGTGGAGGAAGAGGGAGTTTGAATGGGGTTAGCAGGACTAAAGACTATGGTAACCATTCTGGCATGATGAAGGGACACAGGGACACATCTCTCAACACATTTAGATAAAATGTCACTTCCACAAGGATGATTGGTGTAGCCGGCTCACACACCTGGTCAGTAACGTCTCTTAAGTGATGTTCTACTCGTTCCGCTGACAGAAGCAGACTCGTCTGTGATGGGTTTGTGCTGCAGCTCCTCACAGTGAGATGGTATCTGGCTGGGCAATGAATTGGTAGTGGGGCTAACATCGTCATCAGCTGGTCCGATGGTCAGCGTTGATCCACAAGACACAATCACCCACTTCACACAGTAAGTGAAGCTCCCCGAGGATGCTCCCCAGAGAACTACTCATTGGTGGTGGTCTTCAGACCAGCATACAGAAATGAGCAGAGGCAGTCATCCGGGAAGTTTGATTGATGTGCGAGAAAGAAGAAATCCTCAAATTGTTCCTTAAGGGAGTGATTCCCTTGTATAAGGGATATTAACAAAAAAGAAGGATTGTCGATGGTGAAAAAAAGGAATAAAAATCTCAAAAAACAAGAACATTCAATATACAATATGCTCCCTCTTAAATCACTTTTGGGTTGGGTCTTCTGTCACAACACTGTGTTGTAAACACACACAAATAGAATGATGAGGGAAAATAGGTAGGTTTTAATAAAAAATGAGTTCATTATGAGTCCAGACAATGGGTTATGGGGAGTGTAGTTCATGATGGAAAGGCAGTACAGGATAAGGAAGGAGTGTCTGAACAGCTAGCGGGTGTAACAATATGTATATATCCTATCCCTCATCATTAGGTATTATTCATGCACTCTCAGTATTTTTTTTTTCCAAGAAAATTTTAAGATAAAGCTGGCAGCAAAGAAAGTGTAGGCCCCTGATGGTTAGGTTTCACAGGGGGAAACAGCATACAGGATTGAAATAGAATCAGGGTGAGTAAATAATGACAGAATATTCTTTTTTTGTGTGTATTTTATCCAGCAGGACTATCTTGGTCAGCTAGCTTGACATAACAGCATAAAAGATGGCCTTTTGACCAGGTTAATCTGCTAATCACTCACGTTATCATCAGAATCATACCAGATCCCTATTGTGAGATTGTGAACAGAAGCTTCTCATCAGCAAAATGTCAACATGCCACGGTAATGATGGAGAAATCCAAAGTAAGATTCTGAGTTTAAGTGAATGTGCTGTGGGAGAGGTCAAGGGTTAACTATTCTCCTGTCAGGCTATTACTCTGATGATGGTGTGCTGTCGTAAATGAGTTCCAGGCAGAAGGCGTGAGCACCCCATCGGGGGTGAAAGGTCAAGTGACTGGTGCTGATTCAGTCAGTCACAGTCTGTCCAGAGACTCTCTTCCTGCCCCTCATAATCATTTGTTTATGTTTTATTCATTCATTCGCAACTCTGGAGATACTGATAGGCTCAGCTTAGGGGCTGTTTCAATTTTTCATAAGTTCCTTGATAGGTACAATATCTGTTCTGTATGGAAAACACAGTATATCTGCTTTTATGGTCGTTCACAGCGACTGAAGAATATGGAGAACAGCACTTCTTCATACTGTGATGTAAACAACATCAGAGAGGCCTGTGCAAATGTATAATGCAGCCAGAAAGTTTTAGATATGAGCAAATTAATATTTCAAAACATTTTTTTAGTTTTGTTTTGTATTTCTTTGTTACATGAACAAGCAAACGACCATCATAAAAAATCATGACAAGACAGAGACGTAGCTTGGTGTATATTCAGGGATGTAGTGGAGGCTAAACGCACGTAAACGCCATTTACGCACATCACATATTCGGAAATAGCGTTGACCCACCTCCAAAGTGCGTTTATCCAACTATCAATTGCGTTTATCCACCTCTAAATGTCCTGTAGTTCCTAAGACATTTTAAATTAAGCTTATGTCATTTTAGTTTCATATTGTTCATTATTAGTTTCATAGGTTGTTTTGATCCTAAGACGAACTCTTTCATATTGCGCCGCATCACTGTCAGTGTTGTTGACTATTACTGACGGTAGCACTTGTTGACGCTCAGCGCAGCCTCTCGAGCAGAAATCTACACGAGCGCAGGACACACTCACACACACTCAGTTAACAACATACTGCCTATAAAATCTAAATGTGGAGTTTTTATATGTTTAACATATGTTAAGCAACCTCATTTTTTTCCTGAACACCATCACGATTGAAAATGTGACATTGATTTCCTACAACAGTTCAATAAACAGTTAAAATTAAATCACTTACATTTAAGATGCAATATTGGCTGTTTCTGTTCTGTTTCAGCAGCGAAAATAGTTCCAAACAAATCACAGCAGAACCACGGCGCATCTCACAGGAACACTCAACTTGTTTTGATTACTGAATGATTCAGCCGTTTGAACGAATCGTTTGAATGAATGAATCAATGACTCACTCATTAAGACGGTCGCCTGCCGCCACCTACTGGTGGTTTAGTGTTAAATGTTTAAAAGTAGTATCATTCTTTCCAACTTTTCTTATCAATACATTTAAATCAATTTCATAACATTATTTTATGCAATTGTAATTTTTCAGTGTAAATGATTTAATTTGATCAGCTCCTAGGGTAACAGCACTATAGTGTCTCATTAGAATTTATTGATCAAATTTAGGAATTTAAAATGAAAGATGAAGCATACATTTCATTATATTGGGGGAGGGGATGCCCTTTAAAGGTGCAGATATTATAAATATGGTGATTTAAATATCAAAGCTGATTGACCACTGATGAGAATATTGTTTCAGAATAAATTTACAGACACAAAATAAAAATAAAAAAATCCAGACAAGCAACTTTTTTACTCAGACAAGTGAATGGCAGATTTACTGCGTATGAAAAGGCTTAATGTTTGAGCCCTCCCTATATAGCAATGTTATCAGCAGGACCGGCGCGTGCACTTCTGCCGCTCTAGGCGAAAAAATTGTGCCGCCCCTCTGTTTGCATCGTATACCAGCAACAACACACAAAGACCAATATGCCATATATAACGCAAAACCAGCAACAACACATAAAGACCAATAAGCCATAGGCCTACATAACGCAAATTGTGCGCAACACGCGTGTGCCCAAAATGTCAACAATAATAAAGTTTATGCAGGAGGAAATTTAGGCAAATGACTGCTGGCATTTTTCTTTCAGCAGTCATGACAGGACTTTTCCAAATAATCACATTTCACCTCCTCAAATTACTGTTGTTTGCAAATTTCTTTACACCACTTTCTGTGCGTAAAAAAACACACAAATGAAATGTCCGCAAGCACATTATATCATCAGCAGGTTCAGCATCGAGCAAATAAAGCTTAACTTACGTTTCAGAAGCGCGCACGGCGGGCCTTCATCGCAGCAAAGCTCTTCACTGCATCCTCTTTATTGATTCTGAGCCAGTTCACGCTCTATGAAGATTGTTGCCAGTCTTGTTTCATTGTACTGCGAAGGTAGTTTTTTTTATTAATTTCAACTTTGAGAAACTGCATTCTCCTGAAGCGATATCGTTTCAACGACGACATCCTCCTGTCCCTGATCGGTGATTAACGGACGTTCTGTTCATTTTGTGACACAATGAACGGATCACCCAAATGAAAGTAAGACTCGGAAGATAAAGTAATTATTTATGTTTACTGCATTGTGATTTCTTAATTCAGAATATAATCAACATTGCGTAGGTGGATGTGCTCGGGGAATTTGTCATTAACATTTAATGCCAAGCCACTTACGAAATTACTTCGAATGACTCAAGAGAGTCAGTAAAATGATCCGAACTTCCCTCACCCAGTCATGACTCGTGAGATCAGGGACTCGCACTCACCGGGCGCTGCGGGCGGCGGCAGCTCAGTAAATCATATAAATAACCTGTTTTGTGAATTGTTCATTCCCGGTTGGCTCACATTTTGCCGCCCTTACAAAAGTGCCGCTCTAGGCAACTGCCTATATCGCCTATACGCACGCTGGCCCTGGTTATCAGGAGATACACATAGGCCTACACCGGTAGGCAGTGGCCTACCTTACCTAGTGACCACGTCATGGTCCACCAGAATTTATAGTTTATTTATAGTTTCCACCTCTTTTTTTACCACTACACCTCTGTGTATATTATATTTTCTCCTACGTGATGAGAAAGTTTTCTTTTGTTATTTGGTAACACTTTAAAGCAAACCCAATCTTGAACTCTCATATTGATTTTGCAGTCCAAAGCAAAAGTAAGCTTAAAGTTTCTCCTTCCAATGTTCTTTAAAATGACTGGATGATTTACAAAAGTTAGTGTGCTCATTTGTATTGGCTATTATTGAGATTAGGCTATTTTTTCTGATCCTGCCAAAAAATGCAGTCTTTCTTTAATCATTTAGGCTTTTAAACTTGTGTATGGCAAATGTTTTAGCATATCTCTCAAATTTCTGAGAACGAATCAAAAAAGGTAGTTCTTTCTAATACTTGTAATAAAAGGGTAAAAAAAAATACACAGTCTACCCACTCCTGATACTCAAGGCTGCACAACATGCTGCTTTTCATGTATCGTGTTTAGTGATTTTCAAAGTTGAAAATGTTTTTGTTAGATAATGCCTTTATTTGTCTCATAAGTGAGAAAGGAGATTGACAGGAGTTTATGGACAACTGCATTAGTTAGTTGTGTATGAGGTTTGGAACTTAAAGGTCCCCAGACATGGGTTTTTTGTATTATTTTATAATGTTTCCTGTGTTGCCCTTATAATGGTAGTATGTTTTTTAGATCAAAAATAGTCATAATTTAGAAATAAAAGGCATTTTTCTATAGCCTGATTTTAGTCTCTACTTAGAACGCTCTGTTTGAAGGGGCGTGTCTGCTGTGGATTCAATGTAACCGCCCACTGCTGTGATTGGCTGACATGCTTGCATATGAAATAGCTACAGATTACATGTGAAACTCTCTTGAAAACGTTTTACTACAGCTATTATACATTTTTACTATAACAGATATCAAGATTACGGATTCCAATAAGAAGTTTAAGTATTTTTAGATTCTCATCACATAAAATGTTGCTGTGATGAGCATTTGCAGCAGATGGCAGTCTGTCGATTCGAGAAAAGATCTTATTGTACGCAGTTTCTGCACTCTCTGCTTTCACCAATGCAGACACGATGAAGTACATACAGTATAAGAGCTTCGTTGTGCAGTGTAACACAGTTTCTGTTCTCTCTAAAGCCCGGAACTCGTCCCGCTCCATAGCCTAATGTGCGTTCTGCGCCTGCATGAGCCAACTGTCTATTTCTGCAGATATATTAGTCTAT
>JAQIUQ010006500.1:0-13511 GCA_030378365.1 Hybognathus amarus
TTTTCTAAGATATAACACGTGACAACTAGCCCCAGTCACTCCTGTAACAGAGAGTGAGCTGATGTTAATGGCTATCAGTGTTTGTTTACAGATGAAACACTCGATAAATAGGGAGGCATGTTTTACACAACTCACTTTTTTTTTCTTGTCATGAAATTAAAAAGCAATGTACTACCATCTTCTGGCCAACTTTTGCGCGAGTGCTGATATTGCTCATTTTTTGAACGCTGCCAAAGACAAAAGGATGGGGGATTGTCCGCATTGGCCTCATGTGGGATCAAAGCCGAACGCCTGTCTTTGCTACTGAAGTCCCTCTTTTTCACAAACCTGTGAATCCAGCTCTTTGTTCTGTCTAACCGTGTTGAACCTCAGAGGACAACATGGTTGGCAAGGATGGACATGTTGGTCAAATACAATTAGCCTGAGTGCTTGGGATGCTCTCTATTCTTTTATCTTTCTTCAAAAAGAGAATTCTGCCTCGGCACTCAGTCTGACGGCCTCTCTATATGACCAAACTCTGCTGGTGGAATTAAGAGTAAGGATTTAGAGAGTCAGACAACAGGAGAAAATAATGTATGCAAAGAATGAATTCTATGGTTTATGGCATCTTGCATGATAAAAGTAATATACATTTAGATTATCGTTTTCTTAAAAATAGTCATGATGATGATTAACGTGTTGCTTTGAAATTGTTTTGACCCATTATAGGTGCTTTGAATTATAAGTAATTGTCAGTTTTAATGTGTAATAGTCATGGCCTATTCAAAATGATTTCTCTATTGAATAAACGTATGTGCTACCTCATTTATGGCACAGTTATTGTTGATTAACCTATGTTTTTGGAGAATACAATTAGAAGATTAAAGGAATTATATTGTGTTAATGAATTTTTTAGAGAAAATCACAATTGTGAGAAAAACAATATGTGTGATTATATACAGTGTTATATATTAGGAATATGCAGAAGTTAACATTACTTTGATATATTTTTCTTACCCCATTCTAAAATGTCATTGTAACTACAGGTATACAGTACGAATGTTGTAGATATGTTGATTGCAAAATATTTTACTTACAAAAAGGTTTTGTTTTTGGTCATCCAGATGGTGTAGTTACATGATCAGGGGCTAATGGGGTTTTGCTAAGCATTCAAACCTTGACCTTGTATATTTGATAGCATAGTGGGTATTTTTGTCCATTGTTTAAATAAAGCCAGTGAAATTTACTTTCTTCGGATGTTGTAGAGATGTGTAGTCAATATTGTTTATTAGGCAGTAATGGATTTAGTTTCTACATGGTGATATGTTTTAACAATTAAATTGGTTGGCACATGGTCTCTAAGATTAAACAGTGTAACAAGCCTCGTGGCTTAAGCATTTAGTTGTTATTTATTTCTTGACCATGCGTGGGCGGCTTTGAGTCATAACGGAGGAGCGTTGGCGTGCAGTGTTGGTGAATTCTGTTGCCTTATTTGAGTTGGAGAATTAAATTGGTTAGTGGAACAGCTTTTATATGTTGCTTTCAAGTTCACCTCTTTATTGCAATGGCAATTTTAATGAAAATGTGTCTCAGAAAGACAAAAGAGATTTTTTGTTCAAGTGCCTTTTTAGACTATATCTTTTGCCATTTATTGCGAACAGCCTGGGAAATGTACTAAGCAGAATTTAAGAAGTAGAGGACAGTGTGTAGAGGATAATTAGCAATGAGGAAAAATGAGATTTTTCTTTCACAACCCTTGCATCTCTATGAGAGCACAAAGCTGACAAATGCTGGGGCATATAAATTGCCTGATGCTGCTGGCCTAAACGAATGATAATGACTCGGATAATGGAACCGTCTATTTGTCCATTGGGTGAGTAATTACAAGCAGGATGGCGGAGGAAGCAGAACCCTTGAGTGTAGAGATCTGTTGGGAGGGTGAGATGATGTTTGGTTTCATCAAGGACGGGCACGGCTTCAAGATAATGTGCAAAACAAATGCCAGGCTGGATCTTCACCAAGCTCAAAGGGAGGGAAGCGCTGGTCTCTGTGAGTACACCGACTAAATGTTCTGCCCAGGGCACCTGAGGGCCTCCATCTCTAGAATCGTTTTATTTGGTTAATTACATTTCAGTAGCACAAAATCAACAGTAAAAATTGTTTTATATTTTTAGTTAAACATACTATTTTAAAGGGTTAGTTCACCCAAAAATGAAAGAGATTTCAAGGGATTTCCACGAAATCTTGTGAGAACTGCCATCTAACTCTACTCCTTCTAGTTTAGTTTCTCACGCATGCGTCGTGGAAATCTCTTGAACTCTCGTTTTAGGCCTACAAGGAAGAAAAGAAATAGTCGAAGAAAGTTGTTATTTTATAAACACTTTTAAACTAATACTTGCCACTGTTGTCACATGGAATAGTTTCAATCCCTTAGGGTGCCTATGTGGTAGTGATCCAACTCTTAAATTTAATCAAAAATATCTTCATTTGTGTTCCAGAAGATGAACGAAGGTCTTACGGGGTTGGTACAGCATGGGGGTGACTTAATTTTCTTAATTTTCATTTTTGGGTGAACTAACCCTTTAAGCAATTGTCTTGACTGAACTTAATATAAGTTTAATTTCTATTTTAAAGGGTCAGTTCACCCAAAAATAAAAAAATTATGTCATTAATGACTTACCCTCATGACGTCCCAAGCCCGTAAGACCCCTTTTCATCTTCGGAACACAGTTTAAGATATTTTTGATTTAGTCCGAGAGCTTTCTGTCCCTCCATTGAAAATGTATGTACGGTATACTGTCCTTGTCCAGAAAGGAAATAAAGACATCATCAAAGTAGTCCATGTGACATCCGTGGGTTAGTTAGAATGTTTTGAAGCATCGAAAATACATTTCGGTCCAAAAATAACGAACTTTATTTAGCATCGTATTCTCTTCCGGTTCTGTTGTCAATCCGTGTTCAGTGACGCTGATGACGTAAGACGCTGCTGATGTGTTATCTCAGCCCGCTTCTCATCCCAAGGTGTCATCTAACTAACTCTTTTGACCATGCGTCTGTGAGTACCTATGAGTTGTATTTAATATCTAAAAGTTGATGAGTCTTTTTTGTTTACTATATTTTGCTATAAAAATAGTTTGCCAAATAAATAATTTACCTAATAAAATAAAAATAAAACAAGGTGACGTACTTTTCATTTCTAAATTATTTTGCTTTATTTATTATACAAAGCCCTTTTTGTCGATTTTTTTTTAATTTTATTTTTTATTTTTTTTTTTTTTTTTGAGGATAACTATATATACTATATCGTGAAATATATCGTGACCGTGAAATAAAATATGTCATATCGTGAAACACAATTTTGGTCATATCGCCCACCCCTACTGTAAGCTGATAAAAAAATTAGACTACATCTCCGTTAATGTAATCTACATTAAATAAAAGGTAAACTTATGTGGGAGAAAAAGCAACAAACGTTTAGCTCGTTACTGATGTTAATGTCTCGGTCAAAATGATTGTCTTTACCATTCAGAGACATGTTGATGTAAATGTCCTTCCATTGACTCTATCTTCCGTTTCCAGCTTTAGTTCAGAGTCTGGCTCAAACACGTATGGTTGAATTCCGTAGGTCGCCGTCTTTTTGGAATGATATGCTGAAAGTTACCCGCAGTGTCAAGCCCCCTCCTTCCTGCCACCAATCAATGCGCCCCTCATTTGCATTATTAAAATGACCATCCACGATAGCCAAAATATCGCATCAGATCTCGCTGAGGCAATAATGCATTCAGAAATAAGGGTCAGAGGAGCTCTGTGTTTATTTTTTTTTTTCACTTTTCTTTTTTAGAAGGGCCTGAAAGACTATAATAGAGCGTGGGTATCCAAGTTAATACTAGGTTATGACTCCTTTAAAGGCAGGTGTGTTTGATTAGGGTTAGAGATTAACTGTGCAGGACAGTCGATTGGCAGGAGCAGGGTTGGGCACCCCTGGTTTACAGCGTACGTCTCCCTCAGACTGTAAACGAAGTTTTGGCGCACTGATTACATGCCATCAGTGTCTTACATCAGCAGCATCACTGAATGCGGATTCAACAACAGAACCAGAAGACATACAATGCTGAATAAAGTCATAGTTTTTGTTATTTTTGGACCAAAATGTATTATTGATGCTTCAAAATATTCTACAGTAACTAACCCACTGGTGTCATATGGACTACTTTGATGATGTCTTTATTTCCTTTTTGGACAAGGACAGTATACCGTACATACATTTTCAATGGAGGGACAGAAAGCTCTCAGACTAAATCTAAAATATCTTAAACTGTTTCCGAAGATGAACAGATGTCTTACTGGCTTGGGATAACATAAGGGTGAGTCATTAATGACATCATTTTCATTTTTGGATAAACTAACCTTTTAATAACTTGACTGTGTTACTAGTTCCTGCAAGTTGCATGTTGTAAGAACTTCAGATCAGTAAGTAAACAAATACATATTTTTCTGTTATTTACTAGATCTAAGTAAGTAGCAAATAATTAATAGAATAATTAAAAAGAAAAAAATCTCAATCAAGACACCATGCAGAGTTTTATTAAACTCAATAGTCTCTTTAATATATACTTTATATTCACTCCGGCGAATACTCTTAGTTTCACTCTTAGTGCAGCGAGTTGAGTGCTGAACTGAAGTGATTGACATCTTCAGTCATTATAAAGGGAATGTCCTTTCATTATTTCCTAAATAGTTTATTCAGAATTTAAATAACTGTTTTTTCGTCGTTGTTTTTCAATGTGAAGTTGACTGATAAGTCACTGTTTTGATTTTCTAATGCACTGAGCAGCAATTAACTAATTCAGAAATGGTTATCATTTTTTTATGTGTAGCTTATAAAGAATATGCCACACACACAAAATTATTTTAATGTCAATAATATATTCCACACTGTGTTTCATACAGGACTGCATACATAATGATTGTGTTGGGATTATACTGATTATTTCCCTTAAAGGCATAGTTCACACACAAATTAAAATGTCATAATTTATAGTACTCATCCTCAAGTTGTTCCAAACCTGTGTGAGTTTAACAGAAAATAAGATATTTTGAAGAATGTTGGTAACCAGACAGTTGACGGTCAGCCATTGACTTCTATTGTAGGAGATGGAGATGAGGTCCACACACAGGAACTCAGTGTCATGATCTTGATCAGCGTTTTCTGCCATTGGCACAGAGTTAAATGCAAGTAATGGCATACGCTGCATGAGTGAGGGGTTCAGAGCTTGTATCTTGGCTCCCGACTGCCTCACGTCTGTCCAACCTTTAATAACACCATCTGGCCTGCAGTGGGGCCTGTTCTTACCACCTGAACAGAGCATATTCAGTGGTCCACAAAGGCTCCTGGACTGTGACTGTTCAGTGGGTTTGGATCAGCCTCCTCTACGCTGCAGCAATTCTCTGATTAGATTGCCTCACATATGACCCAGATGCCATGAGGGCTGATGAACCACCACTGCCCCGGTTATAAAACATGAATGCTGACGGGACTAGGCTGGCGAGAGGAAGCTTGTCAAGGTCACCAGAGCTTTTTGGAAAGAACTGAATGCTGATTTTGTTATGGAAGGATAGAAGCCACTGCTGGTTTCCAAAGTAATGTAAACATTGTTGTGCACTGGTCTTTAGGTTTCGTTAGGTTTAACTGATCTTTAGGTTTTGTTCAAATTCTTGTGACACCATCATTTTGGCACAGGAGCATGGCCAGAGAACCGCCTCTGAGGTGTTTGTGGTTCAAAAGTTACAAATTAATTAATTCCCTCTTTCCTAAATAGGAGAGAATAACATCGAATGTGCCTCTCAAATGTAATTCTGCTATGAGTCACTGTTTACCAAAATGTTTCTCAGCATCTGTCTCCGAACTCAAAATGTAATTTCAGCAGGAAAATAAATTGTATCATGATTACAGCAGACAATGAGAGGGCTAAAGTATACAGTGAAGGTGATAAGCAAATGCATTGCAAAAAAAATATCTGAAAATGTATTAGAAAAAGGAAGGAAAATTATATAAATGTACACTGTAAAAAAAAATCTGTTCAATTTATGGGGAAAAAAAAACTGGCAGCTATGTGGTTACCTGAGTTTTCTTGTTAAAAATATGGTAGCAATATACTTAGGTTTTATAGACTTTTAACCGTATTTAATTGTACAGCAATAAACTTATTTTATTTTCTGAAATAATGTTAAAGGGGTCATGAATTGGCTTTTTAAATTTTAATATATTGTTGTCTGAGGTCAACTTATGGCGTTCGCTTGGTTTTTGCATTCAAAAACATCAAAATGAAATATAGCTGCGAGCAGCGATTGCGGGCCCAAGCCGGTGGCACCGCAACCCCGGTGCCTAAAGGCACCGGGATGGCGGTACCGCCGGCTTTGGCCCTCCATCGCTGCTCGCAGCTATATTTATATATATATATATATATATATATATATATATATATATATATATATATATATATATATAAAGCCGGTGGCACCGCCACCTTGGTGCCTTTAGGGTTATTCTGCACGACGTGCAAAAGCGTAACCCCTGCTTTGGAATACATACTAGTATGTATTCCACAATTGGAATACATACTAACATACTAGTCAGAACTGAATAGTTGATATCTGAATGACAGATCACCATAGAAGTCAATGGAAAAAATGTGACTAGTAACAAAAGAATAGTTACTAGTCACCATTGAAATAACTACTAGTGTCTAATGAATAAGTACTAGTATCTATTTAATAGGTACTAGTATCTAATGAATAAGTACTAGTAAGTACTAGTACTTAATGGAATAGATACTAGTATCTAAAAAATAAGTACTAGTAGCATGAAAATAGAGACTAGTAGGTTAAAATGATTAAATGTTAAAACGGCTTGCCATACTCTATCTGTCGTTTCGACTAGTCACAATTACGTTACAGATATCTTAAATGATAATACAAACTATCCAAAATGTAATTACGACTAGAAAGACGTTGTTGATATCTACAATGTTAATTACGAATAGTCAAACTTAGCTTTTAAATGTTAAAAGGGCTTGCCATACAGAAGTGTAGGCTCAGAGAGACACTCAACATTTTCAAACCAAAATATCTGACTTTCTGTGGGTCCTAGCTCATGAGTGTAAATTAGAAAGTTGTCCGGCTTGAGGAGAATATATGAATATATGAAACGATGAGATCAACATGTGTACTGAGTTTCATATTATTACATGCAAGCGTGTTTGATTTATGGACCAAGTTTTTGGACCCCGTTCCAGGGGGCGCTGTCTAGCCCCCTTGCCACACCCGGGTACCATCTTCAGCCCGGCTCTGATGGCTGTGGGATCTGACCTGTGTGCAAAGTTTCAAGAGTTTTCAAACCCATTAAGGGCCCCAAAAGCCGCTAAGAGACTCAAAATCATCAAAAAAAGGAATGTTAAAGTTTGATGCGTTGCTATGGCAACATTATCTTAGATATTGAATAATGCTTTCACAGCTCTTCATCTGGCGTGTGTTTACATTATACAGATGAAGTTTGAAGCAAATCGGGTAAAAGTAAGAGTGTGATTTCAAAGCATTTTGAAAGTGAAACACTTTCTGCTGCCAGTTGGTGGCGCTATATATTTGGCTGCGTTTACACTTGGCATTAATATGCGACCTGTATCCGGATGTTGTCCACATACACATTGAAAAGACAAGTGTAAACGCGCTTCTGATCGGAATGTTATCCGATCGGCGTGTGCAGGTTCGGAGGTAGTCGAGGACGCTTTGTGATCGGATCTCAGTGTAATGTAAACGCAATCCAGCCATCGTGTCTGCATTCACAGGTGGACGTAATTTAAATCCCACCCAGTCTCCCCGCGTGGCTGTGAGAAAAATAATGGCCAGACGCAGTTTAGACAAGAAATAAAAACTTATTTGAATCTTACAATAAACGTTTATCTTTAAAACAGTTAATTTAGGCTTACATGATACTATGTGTGTCATTTTTCATTTTAATTGTGCAACATTATCTGAACGAGGCGATCGCCTGTACATTCACAGTCAGTCATGAGATCTTAAATAAGAGCTGCATGCTGCTTTGCCAGAGGAATAATCGCAATCTGATTTTTTAAATGTTGAATGTTTTTATTGAATGTCTTTGAGTTTGCATGTTAACCAATCTCCCATTTCTGTCAATATAGTCATTGCACGCTATAACCTTAAAACCAGATGATCGATGATATGACTTGTTTTATGATCAACCCAGTTATTTTTGTATGATCAACTCTGGAAGTATAACTTCGTTAACATTTTTTTTTATCTAATTACTGGAGATTGCAAAGCGAATGAGTGAAAGCAACTGGGACATTGTTTTATTTGCATCATTTTTACTCTTAATCTGGTGTCGTGCAACATATCTAATTTAAATATTATGCAGGAAACAGAAATCCGCTCTTCTATCCAGATACAGAGGCTACTTAATGTGACCAAATGTAAACTCACCATGTCCTGATTGGCTAATGATCCGATCTGCTTGATCAGATCACGGTGATCGCATGTTAATGCCAAGTGTAAACGCAGCCTTTGACTCACAATAGTCACATCCATGTGATCGGCCTCTTACAACGAACACACTGCTGAAGTTTCATCAAGATCAGTTAATGTATGCAGAAGTTTTAACACACTTCCTTTTTGATTTATTTACTTACTTTTTTGATTTATGGACCAAGTTAATTTAATTAATACACTAATTATATAAAACTATTGTCAATGCACTACAATTAAACAGGATATATGCCTTTACTTATAAAAAAATAAAAATAAAAACTTATTTAAAAAATACCAGGCTTAAGAAATGTATTTACTTTAGCAGGCCAGACACACAGTGAAATGATTAAGCCCCCTCCCCCTACACACACACACACAGGCAAAAACAGGCAGAGACAGACCAAGGCTTAGAGAGAGCATGATCATATTCAAACTACAATATCTGACTTTCTGTGGGTTTGAGCTTATTATTGTTAATTAGAAAGTTGTTTGGCTTGAATAGAACAATATACACGGCAAGTTTTGTAACGGTCAGTAAAACTAACCAAGTTATAACACACTTTATGTGTCCTTTTTTAGTCAAAAAAATCCGCCACGGCCAAACCGTTCGAGATATCACAAATCCGTCCGGAATTTAGCATCCTCAATGTCTTGACTTCATGCACACCAAGTTTGGTGGTGATTGGTAACAGCATGGGTTGTAATTTGATGTTTTTCTAGGACATTTATTCAAAAAAAAAAAACATAATTCCCGACTTCCGTTTGAACTGTCGTAAAACTTAGAGCACGAAAGTTGTTTGGCCTGATGTGATCTATGAGTGTACCGAGTTTCATATTAATCCATGCACGTGTGTTTGATTTATGGACAAATGTTCGAATCCCTAAAAGAATGCATCCTAAAAGAATGGTAAAGTTTGATGCGTCGCCACGGCAACAGTTTCAAAGATATCAAGAATCCATTCATAGGTCTTCATCTGCCGTGTATTTACATTATACAGATGAAGTTTGAAGCAAATCGGGTAAAAATAAGAGGGTGATTTCAAAGCATTTTGAAAGTGACACACTTCCTGCTGCCAGTTGGTGGCGCTATAACTTTGACTCACAATAGTCACATCCATGTGATCGTCCTCTTACAGCGAACGCACTGCTGAAGTTTCATCCAGATCAGTTAATGTATGCTAAAGTTATGACACACTTCCTGTTTCACGTTTCTCGCCATAGTTTCGTTTCCTCGCCACGGCCAAACCGTTCGAGATATCAAAAATCCCCACACAAACTTTCATCCTCAATGTCTTGACTTCACGCTGACCGAGTTTCGTCGAATTTGGATCAGAGCTCTAGGAGGAGTATTTAAAAGTTCATTGCGTGTGTTTTACAAAAAAACCTCAATAGCCGACTTCCTGTTGGGCTGGGGTAAAAAGTAAGAACGCGAGGTATAGATGAAATTCTGCTATCGACATGTGTACCGAGTTTCATATTATTACATGCAAGTGTGTTTGAGTTATGGACCAGGTGTTCGGACCCCATTCCAGGGGGCGCTGACGAGCCGCCCTGCCACGCCCGGGTACCAGCTTCAGCCCGGCTCTGATGGCCGCGGGTTCTGACCCGTGTGCAAAGTTTCAAGAGTTTTCGAGCATGTTAAGGGCCCCAAAAGTGCCCGAATAGTCGCTAGAAAAAAAAAAAAAAAAAAAAATAAAATATAGCTGCGAGCAGCGATTGCGGGCCCAAGCCGGTGGCACCGCAACCCCGGTGCCTAAAGGCACCGGGATGGCGGTACCGCCGGCTTTGGCCCTCCATCGCTGCTCGCAGCTATATTTATATATATATATATTATATATATATATATATATATATATATATATATATATATAAAGCCGGTGGCACCGCCACCTTGGTGCCTTTAGGGTTATTCTGCACGACGTGCAAAAACGTAACCCCTGCTTTGGAATACATACTAGTATGTATTCCACAATTGGAATACATACTAACATACTAGTCAGAACTGAATAGTTGATATCTGAATGACAGATCACCATAGAAGTCACTGGAAAAAATGTGACTAGTAGTAACAAAAGAATAGTTACTAGTCACCATTGAAATAAGTACTAGTGTCTAATGAATAAGTACTAGTATCTATTTAATAGGTACTAGCATCTAATGAATAAGTACTAGTAACTAATTAATAAGCATTGGTATGTAATGAATAAGGACTAGCATCTAATGAATAAGTACTAGTATCTAATAAATAAGGACTAGTGTCTAATGAATAAGTACTAGTATCTTTAAAAAGGTACTAGTACCTAAAGAATAAACACTAGTATCTAAAGAAAAGGCACTAGTATCTAAAGAATAAGCACTAGTAGCTAATGAATAAGTACTAGTACTTAATGGAATAGATACTAGTATCTAAAAAATAAGTACTAGTAGCATGAAAATAGAGACTAGTAGGTTAAAATGATTAAATGTTAAAACGGCTTGCCATACTCTATCTGTCGTTTCGACTAGTCACAATTACGTTACAGATATCTTAAATGATAATACAAACTATCCAAAATGTAATTACGACTAGAAAGACGTTGTTGATATCTACAATGTTAATTACGAATAGTCAAACTTAGCTTTTAAATGTTAAAAGGGCTTGCCATACAGAAGTGTAGGCTCAGAGAGACACTCAACATTTTCAAACCAAAATATCTGACTTTCTGTGGGTCCTAGCTCATGAGTGTAAATTAGAAAGTTGTCCGGCTTGAGGAGAATATATGAATATATGAAACGATGAGATCAACATGTGTACTGAGTTTCATATTATTACATGCAAGCGTGTTTGATTTATGGACCAAGTTTTTGGACCCCGTTCCAGGGGGCGCTGTCTAGCCCCCTTGCCACACCCGGGTACCATCTTCAGCCCGGCTCTGATGGCTGTGGGATCTGACCTGTGTGCAAAGTTTCAAGAGTTTTCAAACCCATTAAGGGCCCCAAAAGCCGCTAAGAGACTCAAAATCATCAAAAAAAAGGAATGTTAAAGTTTGATGCGTTGCTATGGCAACATTATCTTAGATATTGAATAATGCTTTCACAGCTCTTCATCTGGCGTGTGTTTACATTATACAGATGAAGTTTGAAGCAAATCGGGTAAAAGTAAGAGTGTGATTTCAAAGCATTTTGAAAGTGAAACACTTTCTGCTGCCAGTTGGTGGCGCTATATATTTGACTCACAATAGTCACATCCATGTGATCGGCCTCTTACAACGAACACACTGCTGAAGTTTCATCAAGATCAGTTAATGTATGCAGAAGTTTTAACACACTTCCTTTTTGATTTATGGACCAAGTTAATTTAATTAATACACTAATTATATAAAACTATTGTCAATGCACTACAATTAAACAGGTTATATGCCTTTACTTATAAAAAAATAAAAATAAAAACTTATTTAAAAAATACCAGGCTTAAGAAATGTATTTACTTTAGCAGGCCAGACACACAGTGAAATGATTAAGCCCCCTCCCCCTACACACACACACACACACACACAGACTGTGTGTCAGAGACTCAAGAAAGACTCAGGCTCAGAAAGAGCATGATCATATTCAAACTACAATATCTGACTTTCTGTGGGTTTGAGCTTATTATTGTTAATTAGAAAGTTGTTTGGCTTGAATAGAACAATATACACGGCAAGTTTTGTAACTGTCAGTAAAACTAACCAAGTTATAACACACTTTATGTGTCCTTTTTTAGTCAAAAAAATTCGCCACGGCCAAACCGTTCGAGATATCACAAATCCGTCCGGAATTTAGCATCCTCAATGTCTTGACTTCATGCACACCGAGTTTGGTGGTGATTGGTAACAGCATGGGTTGTAATTTGATGTTTTTCTAGGACATTTATCTAAAAAAAAAAAACATAATTCCCGACTTCCGTTTGAACTGTCGTAAAACTTAGAGCACGAAAGTTGTTTGGCCTGATGTGATCTATGAGTGTACCGAGTTTCATATTAATCCATGCACGTGTGTTTGATTTATGGACAAATGTTCGAATCCCTAAAAGAATGCATCCTAAAAGAATGGTAAAGTTTGATGCGTCGCCACGGCAACAGTTTCAAAGATATCAAGAATCCATTCATAGGTCTTCATCTGCCGTGTATTTACATTATACAGATGAAGTTTGAAGCAAATCGGGTAAAAATAAGAGGGTGATTTCAAAGCATTTTGAAAGTGACACACTTCCTGCTGCCAGTTGGTGGCGCTATAACTTTGACTCACAATAGTCACATCCATGTGATCGTCCTCTTACAGCGAACGCACTGCTGAAGTTTCATCCAGATCAGTTAATGTATGCTGAAGTTATGACACACTTCCTGTTTCACGTTTCTCGCCATAGTTTCGTTTCCTCGCCACGGCCAAACCGTTCGAGATATCAAAAATCCCCACACAAACTTTCATCCTCAATGTCTTGACTTCACGCTGACCGAGTTTCGTCGAATTTGGATCAGAGCTCTAGGAGGAGTATTTAAAAGTTCATTGCGTGTGTTTTACAAAAAAACCTCAATAGCCGACTTCCTGTTGGGCTGGGGTAAAAAGTAAGAACGCGAGGTATAGATGAAATTCTGCTATCGACATGTGTACCGAGTTTCATATTATTACATGCAAGTGTGTTTGAGTTATGGACCAGGTGTTCGGACCCCATTCCAGGGGCGCTGACGAGCCGCCCTGCCACGCCCGGGTACCAGCTTCAGCCCGGCTCTGATGGCCGCGGGTTCTGACCCGTGTGCAAAGTTTCAAGAGTTTTCGAGCATGTTAAGGGCCCCAAAAGTGCCCGAATAGTCGCTAGAAAAAGAAAAAAAAAAAAAAAAAAAAAAAAAAAAAAAAAAAAAAATAATCGGAAGGAAAACAATAGGGCTCTGCGCCCTTTCAGGGCTTGGGCCCTAATAACATCGGAAGGAAAACAATAGGGCTCTGCGCCCTTTCAGGGCTTGGGCCCT
>JAQIUQ010006503.1:0-56990 GCA_030378365.1 Hybognathus amarus
TTCTTTGGATGTACTTCGTTCAGTTACGTATTGCTCCTGAGTCCTCTGTGCCCACATTTGTCCACAATTACAGGATTAAGGGCTATAAAGTGAATACGGTTTGAGGGCTACATGTAGTATTTGGTTTAATGTCATGTGTAAATATAGGTTTATAAGTTTAAATGGAAGTTCAAATGTTTGGGCTAGGTAAGATTTTTTTTTTTTTTAAAGAAGTCTGCATTTATTTAATCAATACTGTAAAATCAGGTGTCGACTGTGAAATATTATTACCATTTAAAATATTTTGTATTTTAGTATTTTAAAATGTTTTCCTAATGATCGAAAAGCTGAATTTTTTCAGTATCATTAATCCAGACTTCAGTCACATGATCCTTCAGATATCATTCAGAGATGCTAATGTGCATTTAAGAAACATTATTATTATATTATACTATATATATATATTATTATCAAAGTTGAACACAGTTGTGCTGCATAATATTTTTGTGAAAGCGAAGATATATTTTTCAGAATACTTATGTGAAAATAGAACATTTTTGAGAGAAAAAATCTTAAAGACCTTAACTTTTGAACGGTAGTGGATGAAAATCAAAATCAACCAACAAAACTAGTTAACTAATAAAGCCAGTTTTTCCAGATTGTATATCAGTAGTTTTAGGATAAAATTCACATTAAATTTAGTTTACCAATAAAACCCTTTTTTTTCTAGATTTCTAGGTTGTCTTTGGTTTATTTTAGGAACAATTTAGGTTTACAGTCAATCATTTAGGTTTAGCACCAGGATTTAAAATGGCAAATTCAGTCCAATCCATCTTCTCTGCGGTCCAGTGTTTTTCCTCTAAACCTGATTATGTCTTGTGCACCTCAGCTACAGGACGAGGAGCGAACGACGGAAACAGCAGTTGGAGGAAATCCGTAAGCGTGAAGCAGAAGAACGAGCCAAACAGGAGGAGGAGAGACGCTGGAGAGAGGAGGAGAGAGCCAGACGAGAGACCGAGGAGAAGGTATTGAGATCGGAAACGGACCAGCGACAACTAGGAACTTTCTATATGTAGTTAAATGCATTCATTTAAGATGTTTCTAATGAAACAGGACTCATAAGACAGAATGCTGCATGCATATGTTAAGTTTTTTTGTGCAATTGCAGGCATGTTTTAGCACACTTCATATGTCTTTTTCCCTCCTCAAACAGTCCTTAAACACAAGTCACGACTACAGCAGATAGATTTCAATGTCTCAGACCTGTAATCTTGCTATTATTAGTCAGGGTAATTATAGTGAGAAACTTTCTCTGCACCTTTATGAATCAGTCTTTTGACATATTTATCTGAAGGAGACATGTGATATTTTATGCTAATGCAAAGCTTTTTTAAGGTTTCGCCTGATTTCCATGTGGATGGTTCCTCACGATCTTGTAAGTGGGTGTGATCAGAGACAGCAGCTGATGTTTAATACTGTCAGGCTGTGCAAGATCACAGCCCCTTGTATAATTTAAAATAATGTGCATCTATGTATATATATAGTATATACCATATGTGCTGATAATTATAATATTTACTGCAATCCTGGAGTTAGTAATGAACCGTTAACTGATAAAGGCTAAATTGAGTTTGTTTAACTCCCATGTGTTACACTTCTGGAATGCCTGACTTACCAGTGGTCTGAATTTACATTCTCCATCTAAAATGTGAGCAGTATCGTCCCACTATGTGACCATCCAGTTTTATTTGTGCCTGTGTGCGTCATTTTCAGACCACTGGTAATTTTCGAGGCCAGTTGTGATGTCCAACTGCATGTCTTCACAACATCTCCACTCCTGTGTTTGTGATGTATCCCCATCCCCTTCAAAGAAACGCATGAGAATCACATGTCAGATCTTTGCACAACAATCCAGCATTTTGTTGGGCGGCCATTGCCATTCCATACAACATTGCTTGGAAGTGCTGTTGGAAATGGGCCCACCTTGGTTTTCATGGAGGCCGTCCCAGATTGAACTAGCTCATGTGTGTTTTGCCTCCACACGCACTCATAAGAGACATTCCCACCGCATACTAACCCAGGGGATCCATGCAGAGAGACCAGAGCAGCCAGCCACTGGGTGTTTTAAAACAGCAAATGCCAGCCAGACATGGAGCTTGTAACAGTATCAAATGCTCCAGTCTTTCCATTACAGTTAAAACAAGACGCATCTGTCAGCTGTAGTGACTTGTTCCTCTTTGGTGCCATCTGGTGTGCTTACAATTAAATGCAAGTCTTATACAATCTCTTCACTGCAAGCAAGCAACCCAATGCAACTAAACTAGATTGTGGTTATACAGTTAGCATTTTTGAGAAAGATTAAGGGGCTGTTTTCATGACACCATTTTCATCTAAAATGGAAAACTTTTTTATGCGATAATGGTGTTTTGGAGCCTAAAAACGACAAACTTTTGCGTGTACAATGGGAAAACAATACCGTTATTGTCTCTGTGTAAAGTACAAAAACGCTAAATCCTGTGAAAAGAGGTGATTGCATGCACATGCATATTAATTGTTTAGTCTATAGGCAGGCGAGTGCCCTGTTATGTGCAGGCGCATAGTCTTTCTTTTCAAAATGGCATCCATAATACAGCGTTTTAGTCGTTTTTGCTGTATCCGTGTGAATGGGTTTTGATAACGTCATCTGTACAAAGAAACAGTTTACATTTTCATGTAAACGTACGTTTTTTGGAAATAGGCTCATTTTTAACTCCCCCAGAGTTAAAAAGTTGAGTTTTACCGTTTTTGTATCCATTCGGACGATTTTCTGATATTTAAAAGAATATCAGTAACCAGAAAGTTTCTGGTCTCATTGACTTCCATAGTAGGAAAAAAAATACTATGGAAGTCAATGGGATCTCATTCATGAAACATTCGTAAATATACGAGTAAATATGACAGTGATTTGCGCGTAAAGAGACCTTCCCGAAAACTCTTCTCCTGATTCACGAATTACTTCGTAAATGTCAGATGTGAAATGTGTGTGTGTGTGTGTTAGTGAATTCCAACCAGTCGTGAAAGGGATGCGCGTGCACGTTCTGTCTTAATTACCATAAATCCCGCCCATTATATCCGAATGACATCTATATATTGGCATATAATAACATGAATGCGAATGAAAAAGAAAGATTTCTCGGATGCAGAAATTGAAGTTTTATTATCAGAAGTTCATTCAAAACGCCAATTTTATTTTCAAGCGTACATAGTGGCGTATCAGGTCCTAAAAAAGGAAGCTTGGCAGCATATTACAGATGCAGTTAATGGAGTTTCATCTGTTAATCGAACAGTCCCAGAAGTGAGAAGAAAATGGTTCGACATTAAGCTTGACAGCAAAAAACGAATTAGTTCACTTCGGAAAAATCGTATTCAAACTGGAGAAGGACCGCCATCGATCACCAGATCTGCTATTACTGGCTCTCATAATAAAAGTAAAAAGAAAAACCGTATGTAATTACTATATAAAATATTTTTTTCAAAATGCTGTTTAAATATGTACCCGATTAAGGTGAATTAAAATGCAGCCTTATTAATGAGCAAAACGTTCGGATGTTAAGCGCACCATTTACGCGTGGCTGGGAGCAGGTGTAGATTTCTTGCGTACCAACTAACATTTGGAAAATACGAACATTTTAATGAATCCGAAAATTTACGCCAGAACCACTTTACACACGATTTACACAAAAATTTGTTCAGCTCGATGTTTCAGTGAATGAGACCCAATGAGACCAGAAACTGTCTGGTTACTGATATTCTTCTAAATATCAGAAAATTCGATTATGAATACATTCAAAAACAGTAAAACCCAACTGTTTAACTCTGGGGGAGTGGTAAAATGAGCCTATTTCCAAAAAAAGAGGAGTATCCCTTTCGATTAAAATATTTAAAACGCTTATAAATGTGTATATGTAGTGGTTCCTTTTCAGTGTCAATCAGCCTGACATTTCCTGTCCAAATGGGTGGTTCTTGCTGCATCGTGCACTGAACTTGCAAAACTGACAGCGCATTATAAATAACAAGGCTCTCTATGCAAAAGCGACGATGCAAGCTAGCAATATTGTTGCTTTGTGTCTAGTTTGTGCCTTTGCTTGCTTGCTTGCAATGTTGACAGTTTGTTAAAGCCACTGGCTCACTTTCCCCAAACAATAGAGTAAGTTTTAGCAACTTGATTCACTCAGAAACACATTACATCACATCAGCAAACACATTTCTCCTTCTACAATGTAGCTTTACTACATTGGTGCATCCATTAGCCAGAGTACCGTTCAGCTCTGACCCAGGACACGCCGGTGCCCTGGTGGTCAATGTGAGCGACAGGCTAGCGAAGGCAGCTCTAACCAGCTCTTCCCATGTTCCCCCTTCAGGGGACAGGAGGAAGAGTACTACACCCGCCTGGAGGCAGGCGGCGCCGGCAGCACAAGGAGCCGAGACCGTAAGCTGCTGAGCGCCACAACGAGCCTGGTCTGTACAGACCTCCCCTTCCCCGGGACTACCAGCCCCTCCAGCCGCAAGCACCCCCACCACTAACATCAACAACAGCGCCCCTCCGCCCCCGCCTCAGAGAAACACCTCCTACCTCAAAACCCAGGTCGCTCCCCGACACCATATACACTGCCAAGTTCCGTACAATGATGAGGAGGAGGATGAGGAGGACGCGGGCCTAACAGGTCAGGTTGAGCTCTCGGCCACACGGAAGTCCTACGGTGACCTTCCGCCCGCCCAAAAGCCCCAGCCGCCGCCAACCGCGCGCAAGCCCCGTCCAGTCTCAGATGGCATCTTTCTGTCCAACTCATTCCAGCTGCCCACAGCGGCCAATGCCAACAGTACTGCTCTCAAGGCAGGGCAGCCCCCTCTCCCTCCCACCAAACCCAGCTTCATCCCGTCAGCCGAGCTCGAAAGGTAGAGACGCCGGAGGAGAGACAAGGGCCCGACCTCGGCCCACTCGTCCTCCGTTTGTTATTGGGTTATTCGTTTTCATGTTTTGGTTTTTTTGGGTGTTCGTTTGTTCCTTTTCCCTGTTTTCCAACGGAGACTCAGCGCTCTACATTTTCCATATTCCCTCTACCTTTCTATCTGTTAATTGACGTCAGTATCATAGCCAATCAATCGAATCAAATGTCCTAGTATCTTTTTTTTCTTTTGCAGGAATCTTCTGGGTTCAGTACAAGTTGAGCTCAGTTGACAGCATTTGTCTATTAGTATCATAGAAAACAATATCGACTTCGTTTCTTTCTTTCTTTTAGAACTACGCCTCAAAAATTTGGGGTCAGTAAGATTTGCTTTATTTTACGAAGAAATCAATTCAGCATGGATGAATTAGCGACTAAAAAGTTATGAAAAGAAAGTTATTTTTAATGCTTTTCTTTTGATCTTTATATCAAAGATCCAGATTTTTCTTTTTTTTTTTTTTTCAACATGTACACTGTAAAAATGAATATGCTTTATCTAATCAGTAGAATTGTGGCAACAGATTTACAAGCAATATTATTAATTCAATTTTACAAATTAGAATTCATTAATAATTAATCAAATTATTCCTTAAAAGTTAACCGTTTAAAATGAGTAAAGTTTACACCAAAAAAATTAACAAAAATATCTCACTAACAGACAGACGTCAAAGATTAATTAAGAACTATTTATTTTTATATTATATTGCCAATTGTTGCACAACATTGAAGACAACAAGCAGAATCTTTGAAGGAGAAAACTGTAATTTTAAAACAAACACCGATCACCATAATGGTGACTTCAATTTATGTTTTTTGGTTCTTGTAAGTTTTCTCATTTTAAATGGTTAACTTTTAAGGAATTAATTTGATTAATTATTACTCAATTCTAATTTGTTAAATTTTATTTAATAGTATTGCTTGTAATCTGTTGCCACAATTTTTTTGTTTAGATATTCATTTTTACAGTGTATAATAATCAGAAAGGGGTGGAGGGGGGAATATAACTTTACATGTTTTCTATGTAAAGTTGTATCCAAACTTTGTTGTCATGATGACATAACTACTGTAAAAGGCCTGCAAACTGTTTACACTAAAATACCAGAAAGGTTGGTGTAATTTTACACGAGTCGTTCAGGACCGTCTCCTTGAATCAGCAAAACAACATTATAACCATAACTTAGATGCAAATTGTTGGTACAATTACTGTTATTCTTATTTATTTTTTACTAAGTCATCAAACTTATTTTATACAACAAATGCTATCAAGTGAGCTCAGCTTGTATTAAACCCATAATGTTCCTTTTAAATAGCAATTAGTTTTTTGTTTGTTTGTTTTCCGATCACCTATTCTCCCCGATTCTTGTTCCACGAATCATCCTAGCGCCGTACAAGCAGTCAGTAGACCTCGTGATTTGCTGTGCGGTCCAAAATCAGTCCAAGTACTGTTGGTGTTGCCAGCCGTTTCATGTGTGTGTGATGTGCTTTTGGGGTAGGCCCAGGCCTCAGCGGCCAGACCCCATGCTCAAACATTACCAGCTTAGGGAATGAGACACTGGCTTCTTGTCACTTGCAGTGGTGGGCTCAACGCTGCACCTCTCCTCAGTCTTGTTTACACTTGGCAACGGGGAAAAGATCTGTTGGATGAGGCGCTTTTCTTGTGCTCTGACTGTTTAAAATCCATCTGAATTTGTTTTACTTGTATCTTTAGCAATCTTGGCGCGTACAGTCCTGATAGAATTGAAAGTTTTTTGGGGGTTTGGCTCCTCAAGCGTAACGTTCAATCAGTGCATGTAGTTCTGCCAAGTCAAACCTGTTTGAAAAAAAATAATAAAATGTTGTAGTGCAACTCTAGTTTTAACACACAAAGTAATGTTTTTATATCACTTTCAAGTTCATATAGCTTTACATTTTGCTGATGTTGCACTTAGTATTTTTTCCCTAAGGAAAATAATTGTACCTTTTGGAAAATGATGCAAAAAAATTATTATTATTTTATTATAATTATTATATTTTATAATTTTTATTTTAAAATATCAATACTACGGAAGCGTATTGCATTCACTCTTGTTCATTAATTAAAATCAGAAAAACAGAGCAAAACATTTTTTCAAATGTCTCAGAATTACAAGATAATTTTTCATGGATTTTTTTTTTTTTTTTTGCTTTTTTTAATTAACAAGTTAATTATCTCAGAATTACAAGATAATTTTTCATGGAATTTTTTTTTTTATTTTATTTTTTTTTTGCTTTGTTTTTTTTAATTAACGAGTTAATTATCTCAGAATTACAAGATAATTTTTCATGGACATTTTTTTTTTTGCTTTGTTTTTTTTTTTAATTAATCGAGTTAATTATCACAGAATTACAAGATCATTTTTCATGGAAAAAATGTTTTACTCTGTTTATCTGAATTAATGACTTGATTGTCTCAAAAACTCAGAAAAACAGAGCAAAAACTTTTTTCCATGAAAAATTATCTCATGATTCTGAGATAATTAACTCGTTAATTCAGAAAAACAGAGTAGATTTAGTTTCCTCAAGTGAATGCTATACGCTGTTGTACAATATGAGTACAATTTTAAATAAATATTTTAATAGATTCATATTTTATGTATATTTTGATAAAATTACAAAGTCGTTGTTTTACTTTTTCAAACTTGATTGTATATTTATTTTATTTTAGTATTTAATTTGTAAGTTTTTGCAATTGTCTGTACGTACTTATTTTGAGTGACTTTGCAACAGATGATCTTAAACAGTCATGTGCAAAAAAAGCTGTTCAAGCCTATTGCACAAAGATGCCCAGTGTATCTGACCTTGCATGTAATTCTGCTCAAAGCTTCCCTCCACCTAATGTCATTGGGGCCTGTTGTGATCAGAATTGCATTTACGCTTACCGAGGAACTAACTTTGCATTTATCAGCCAATAAAAAGCACGGCACTTCTCCCTGCTCAGACTGAATGAAGCATTTTTAAGCCATGAATCAATTGCTGCTGCTTTGCTTAATGCGTCTCTTACCATATAAATCATTATTTCTGTCTGCAACACTGCTGAAGCCTCATGGACCCAAAACCATTGTTTTATACACACCCTTTGGTTGTTATCTTATGTTTACACTCAGTTCCAAAACCTAGTAAGCTGCCTATTTAGACAAAATGCATTGCAGGTACACACAGTCTGTCTTCTAAACTTTGTCTTTCTGGAATGCATTGCATTGAGATTAAAAAAAATATGGTAAATCTAAGATGATTGGCGAGTCTACAGATGTGTTAAATATGGTAATAATGATAATAATAAACAATTAATAAATGCATGCATAATAATAATAAATGTGTGTTTCGTAAATTAAATGTTAATTATAAATATTTAATTTATTACTGAAAAATATCAAATGAAAATAACACGTAATGATAATGATAATGTGCATGTATAATAACTGACATTTAACATTTTAAATGTTAAATATTTACTTGATTACTGAAAAATATAATTTAGATTTGTTTAATTTACTTGAAACATTTTAACCAATATTAATGTGTAACATAAATTGTGTATTAGATTTTTACATTAAGATGCTATCTTTGTGGACTGTAGAAGGCAGCTCACTGGTTTTGGAACAGATTTAGCGCTGATGCAATATTTATTTAGCTTGGTTTCAGATGTGTTGTAGTTCTCACTCTCTATTATCTGTCTGTCTGCTGTACTTGCTGTCCAGTTTGTCTTTATATGGATGTGTCTTTGCCATTATCATTTGCTTGGCTCCATCCACCCTCCCCTGCTTCCCTCTCACATTGGGCCGCATGGAATCATGGGATTCCACAGCCCCCTCCAATCACCTTCTCTGAGAAGGTGCGCTGACCTGCTGGAACAACCAAGTCTCTGAAGCAAAAAGGATCATTATCTGTGGACTTTAAGCCTTTAATGTTGATTTTCTGCTGAAGTTCATTATCAAAATCAGAAAATTTAGTACAAAATTCTGTTTTTGGCTTTGTTGTGGATTTGATAAAAGGAAAAATTCCCTCACAGTCATATACCACTGTAGAGTTGTTCAGTCATGATGTCAGTTTGTAGGCTTATTCACCATGCGTTTCCTTGGGATCTTTAATGGGTTTTAAGAAAGCATCTTTTTGATTTGAGTAAAAAGGTGTTTGGTCAACATTACTTTCACAACACAACATTTTTTTTATTTTTGTTATTTATGTACCCTTAAAGTTCATATTTAATACCTTAAGTGTGGTGTACATTCTACTGAATCTAGGCTATTAATATACACATGTTATTAAATTATTATTTATATTTAATTATGTTAATTAAAATATAATGCATTATTTATATATATTTTATATATATATATATATATATATATATATATATATATATATATATATATATATATATATATATATATATATATATATATATAAATGCATTATATTTGAATTAATTAAAAAATATAATTAAAATATAGTGCATTTATTTTTATACGAATATATATATATATATATATATATATATATATATATATATATATATATATATATATATATATATATATAAACTATAAATGCATTATATTTGAATTAATTAAAATAAATAATTAAAATATAATGCATTATATATATATATATATATATAAATGCATTATATTTTAATTATCATAATTAAAATAAATAATAATAATAATTTAATAACATAAGGACTACAACTTTATCTTTGAAAAAGATGCATACACACACACACACACACACACATATATATATATATATATATATATATATATATGCATGTATCTTTTTCAAAGATATAATATTTTTGAGGAAAAACTGAATGCAGAAAGTAGCATCTATATCAATTTGAAATTGATATAGAAATATTGCTTAACTGTTTAGACTCAATACATTTTAAAACTAGTGTTATACTTTAATAAAATATCTAACATTGCTTCAAACAAGCTTTTGTACTTCTAAAGGTAAAATATTTGACAGTGTAGAGGCACATAAGGACTATAACTACTACCAAAATATGAGTTTACATGCTTGATGAATTGCAAATGAAATTGCGTTTTTGTAAATTACACTATGGTTTCAAAATATCTGACTCTTTAATTTATGTTGCACAACAAAACAAAAAAAAGCCTCAAAGTAATGTGAACCACAGATCTCGTCTTGCTCATAAATCAAAAAACAACTTAAAAAAAATCCTTGAAGGGAATCAATGCTCATTCTCTTCCAGGTTTTATGAATACAAACTGAACAGCTCTGTGCAAACATACAAACAATTACAGACTTTCCCTGCATATTTTGTATTGCATTCAAAACCACAATATAAAACACATTTGGCCTTTAGAAACAAAAGCTTTCTTCTGGCGATGTGCTTGTTTTTGCTCTCGGCTAAACCACAGCTGCCCTTTGTTGCTCTTGAAGTACTTGGTTGTCACCAGTGGAGAAGGTTTTTTGTTTGTTTTTTTGGTTCACAAGTCAATGTGTTTGTGTCTTTCTCCCTCGGCCCAAACTCATTCCATTAT
This sequence comes from Hybognathus amarus, assembly GCA_030378365.1. Taxonomy (NCBI): domain Eukaryota; kingdom Metazoa; phylum Chordata; class Actinopteri; order Cypriniformes; family Leuciscidae; genus Hybognathus; species Hybognathus amarus. The sequence continues at coordinate 10,490 of JAQIUQ010006503.1, forward strand.
CAGTCAATCAGTGAAACCCTCAACATGCATTTGGATCGCGGTTGGTGCTCATGCACATCATTGCTTTGAAGCAAACTGGCGTTCCCCGGGTCAATCCGTACCGCCCCTTCACCAGACAGACACAAGGACACGTGAGCCTTATAGATGACGCCTACGGTAGGTCAGCGGTGGGGGTCGCAGTAAAGGCCAGTCGTATTGGGAGCTGGGGAACGTCTTGCTGACGAGACGTTCCTCGACGCCAGACGAGTTTAAAAGCAGCTGGCGCTTGACCTCCACCTTTGACCTGTGATCCACAGACCTTGTGTCAGGTGTGCTTTGGAATGCTTTAACACTAACTAATCAAGCTTTCCTCTCGCTGTTCAGCTTCTGGTCTGTGGAGTCGTTTGGAGAACACAAGTTGCTGGGCTAGTGTACGGTTAAACTGAACGATCTTCATTGTAAACACATTAAAGGGTCTATGATGGGAATGTAGGATTTTAAAGTCAACAAAAATGACGTATTGCACAATATATTTATATAATTATACATATATATAAATATATTGCATTTAACATTAAAGTTTATATATATATATATATATATATATACATATTTACAAACTTATGTTAGATGTGATTAATCATGGTTATTTAATTTGACACCACTAAAATATATATTATATATAATTCATACACAGTTCAGTCATTAAGAGCCCAGCAGCTTTTGCAATTATCTTGCTAATCGCTCTTGAAATTATATTCTTGATGTTTCATGTGAATTTCACATTGTTTTTACCATTTGGCCAAATTAAAACAGGATTTAATTCGTACACTGGAAGCACAACAGGACTAGGATCAGGAGAAGTTTACAATGACCCGAGAGAGAAGTGGATGAAAGGGTGAGTAGTGCAGTCATGCACTTTTAATGTTTCTTAAAACCCAGAACGTTTGTATGATGCATTTAAACCAAAGATGTCATGCTGGGGTTGGACCATAGGCTGTGGTAAGCCTCTACAAACATCATTAACCCTTCAAACTCTGAGCTCACAGCATTGGGTGTGGTGAAACACACCGAAGAACCCGTCTACTTACAGTAGGACATTTATCAAGGCTTGTAATGATGTATTTGATTGCAAAACTATCTTGGACCTGTTTGTAGACAAAGTTTAAGAATTAGTTTACCCAAAATGAAACGTTTGTCATCATTTACTCACCCTTATGCCATTCCAAACCCATATAACTTAGTCTTTCTACTAAGGAACTAAAAAGATGATGTTTAGCACAATGTTTTTATATATATTATAAACCTGGCATGATACTATGGAAGCGGTTTTCAGCCTCGGAATAAAAATATATAAAGGTAATTGTGATTTATATAGACTTTTTTTCTTGCAGTTATGAGTTTATATCTCGTAATTTTGACTTTTTTTCTCAGAATTTCAAGATATATACGCATAACTGAGTAAAAGTCCGAACTGTGAGATAAAAAGTTATAAACTTGGAATTGCGATATAAAAACTTGTTTCCACTGTTTCTCCTGAAATTCCCAAAACCTTTTTTAAAAAGATAGTTTATCTCACAAATTCTAACTTTTTCTTTCTTGCAATTTTTTTTTACTAATTGCAAGTCAAATATTTTATTACTATTTAAGTTCGTTCATAACGTGTAATTCTGAGTCAGAATTGTGATATAAACTTGCAAATTTTTTGAAAAATTATGAATCAAGGAAAAAGTCACAATTACCGTTTTTAATTGCATTCCGAGAAAAAAAGTCTGAATTGCAATTGCGACCAAAAAAAAGTACAAAATAAAAGCTTCCATACAATTTCATATGCAATATTTGGTAACACTTTACAATAAGGTTCATTTATTAAACATTAGTTCATGCATTAACTAACATGAACTAACCATTTGTTACTGTATTTGTTATTCTTTGTTAACATTAGTTAATACAAATCTAGCTGTTCATTGTTTGTTCATGTTAGTTCACAGTGCATTAACTAATGTTAACAAGATTTTAATAAAATTATTAGTAAATGTTGAAATTAACATTACCAAAGATTAACAAATGCTGAAGAAGTATTGTTAATTCTTTGTTAATGTTAACTAATGTAGTAACTAATGAACCTTATTGTAAAGTGTTACCCAATATTTAAATTGGTAAATGGATAAAATTTGCATTCTTATCTAGGGTTGGGTATCAGTTTGAATTTGAACGATTCTGATTCCGATTCCTTGTTTCGATTCCGGTTCCTAACGATTCTCGATTCTGATTCTTTTAAGAGGCAGGGTCAAAAAAAGTTTTGCTAACTTTGCTAACCAATGGTCTTTCTGAAGGAAATACTCCTTTTGTCACAAATTTTGCATTTTGCAGAGATTTTCGTTATTTTTAGAAAAGCGAAGTCACACTTTGGACTGCCGACGTAAGCTACTCATGTTCGACTTCGACACGGTTATGCCAAAACTTCCGGTAGATGCTTCTTCGTTGGTGTTGTTCAGTGGTTTCTTCTTTCGGTCGACCGACTGTGAATTTGAAACTGCAGAATCGAAATTTTAACTTTTGAACGATTTCGGGAAAAACAAAAAGTAAGTCTCGGTTCCAATCGATACTCGATTCTCGATAACCAACCCTAATTCTATCCTTTTGTGTTCCACATGAGCGTGAGTAAAAATAGCGGTTAAACAATTTCTTAAAGGGATAGTTAACCCAAAAAAGAAAATTCTGTCAGTGTTTACTCACCCTTATGTTGTTCCAACCCGTAAGACCTTCGTTCATCTTCGGAACACAAATTAAGATACTTTAATAAATCTGAGAGCTGGATCACTCCTCCATAGGCTTCTTGAGGAATTGAAACTCGCGGACCCGAAAAGTTATTAAAGTCATCGGTTAAAATAGTGCCCAAGTGACTACAGTGGCTCAATCTTAAGTTTATCGAGCGACGAGAACACTTTTGTGTGCAAAACAAACAAAAATGACGCACTTTCAACTATTCATTTTCCTTCTCTGTGGGCCTCTAGTCAGTGAACTCAGTATAATCAGCGTAAGCTTCTGTTGTTGTACGTCACAGGTATCACACAGGACTAGCATCGGCCAATAGTGAGCCTACATGTGACGTGAGCTTATCGCTATCACACTAGTTTAACTGATTAGAGGCGCAAGAAAGGAAGTGAATGGTTGAAATGAGTCATTATTTATGTTTGTTTTTGTGCACAAAAAGTGTTTTCGTCTGATAAACTTAAGATTGAGACCCTGTAGTCACTTGGACTATTTCAACGATGTCTCAATAACTTTCGGGGCTGGCAAGTTTAAAAAGTATCTTAATTCGTATTCCGAAGATGAACTAGGTCTTACAGGGTTGGAACCACATTAGGGTGAGTAAATACTGACAGGATTTTCATTTTTGGGTAAACTATCTTGCCTGGGAAAACCCAGACAACTTCTGGCAAATTTAGATTTGCTCTGAAAGTTGGTCTGGCAAGAGCTCATTCAAGCCCATTTCCAATCCGTCGAAATCGCGGCACCAATCAGAAACGTTGGGCGGGCTTTACACGATGACGATACAGCGCTGGGATTTTGAAGCAGATTTTGTAGCCTACATTACAAAGATGGATGCCGCCGTCAAACATCACTCGTTCGAATCAGCTATCGCGTCTGTTTTAAGCGATTTGAACGTTTCCCTTTTGTTAAACCGAGCAAAGAACAACACTCGAAGATGTTTCTCCGCGCTCTGCATACGTCATCTCCTTCATCGCTCTGATTGGTTTTAGGTCTACCGCGGACGTCCGTTGGTGACGCCCCTCTGGAAATGATTTGTCTACAATTTCCAGACCATAACTCAGTTACAACTGAGGAATGGTCTGGTTTTAACCAGTCTATGAACCATCCCTTTAAAGCCTGCATTGCTCACATGATTGTGTTTGATTGCAGCGGCCCCGATTAGGAGAACACAATAGGCGGAGCTCCAGAAAATATGTCATTTAAGGAGCGCCAGAGACTCTTCTCGCAGGGAAAGGAAGTGTCGAATAAAGTGAAAGCGTCCGGAAGCTCATGGAACTGGAGAACGAACTGAACATAAAGCAGTAGCGAAGAGCCCTAGCCGGACTAATTGCCAATACGTGATCCATCCCTGGAAGAAGAAAAAACACACAAAACACATCCAGCTTTGGCTTCCCAGTCATTTCCAAACACACTTTTTGGGTTTTATTGAATAACCGAACGGATTAAGTATCATTTAGCTGCAATAAGAGATAAATTCCCTCGAAAGATATATTATAATAAAGCACTGTAAATTGTTTTAATTATATTAGTAAGAGAATTGAAATGACATGAAGGGGGTATATTTTTGTTTGTGGAATGTTATTGAAAAATGACGCATTTTTTGCTCATTTTTATTTTTTTTAATAGGCAGTAAAGTGGGATATTTTATGGTGTTATTTTACTCTCTTTCTACATCTTTCCTCTGTTTTCTTTTCTTTTGAAAGTAAGTGCCGATATTCCAGAGCAATGTTAACCGCTCTCTGTACAGATCAGGGGTCCGTGTTCGGTCCCGGTGTATTATTGAACAGCTCAACAGTAGCGTGTGAACGAAACTTGTATAGGAGGCTCAGTGGTTTTCTTGTCGCACTCTTTATTTCATTTTTATCTTTTCCAGCTGGTTCTTCAGCGTTCATGGATACACGGGCACCTTTCCGCCACGTCTCGATGTCTGGCATTAGCTCTCGTAACTCTTGTTAGCACCATTTGTGAAATTCAGTTTTTCCTTTTGAGAATGTAGTCGTCTTTTTTTTTTCTTGAATATTTTTGCTGCATCGTCTGTCATTCCGTAAGAGCGCTGAGGTTTACCACTTTTATAAAATGTTTAGAATTTTCTAATTGCCAGATTTTCCTTTTTTTGTGTGTTTAACTCGATCCGGACGTTGTGTAGTCCACAGTTCCTGACGAAAACAAAGTTTGATGGTAGTATAATGTTAAAAAGAGATGATTTAAATAAAGAGGTTTGTGGAAATGAGATGGCAGGAGCCTTTTGATTAGCAGGTATTTATTTGAACCTATTGATATAGTCACAGATTTGTTTGTATTTATAAGTCTGCAGGTTAAATTTGATCGCAGATGAGCGACAAACGTGAGAATTAAACGCAGTAAACGAGTCACTAGTCACTGTTTCATGGTGCATTAAACGGCTTCCCTCAGCTCAGTATTGCAGATGTTTATTTAAATCCAGGATCTGGTCTAGTCTCTTCAGTTTTTAAGCACCTGTGTCTTTTCATTCATAGTTTAGACCTGTTGGCGCCTGTGTAAATAATTTTCCAGAGAACACAGACTTTGTACATTCAAATGATGCATAAGGGTAATGTCAATATCCTTTCTTTTTGCCACTTTGAGAAACATAAACTGACACATATGCACACACATTTTAGGTTAAAGATGAATTTATTTGATTCATTTTAATGGTTGTTACATAGGCTTTTGTAAATCAGTAAATAAATACGGATTTTACAAAAAAAAGCTGAAGAAGTGTCTATTTTGTAAGAATCATTCATCATATATAAATATAGGCCTATATGTTTATTTATATTTTGTAAGGGAATTTTTGTTGATTATTCTTGCACAATAGTTTTTTTTTAATTTGTTTTAATTATATTTTTATGTAATTTCAGCCAATAATTTACAAAAAAAAAAAATAATATATTTCAGTATTTTAATTTGGATTTTATTTTTATGTTTCCGTTATTTTACAAAAAAAAACAGTCAAAATATCTATGTTTTGTAAGAATTGTTTATATTTTTATATGTTAAGAAAATGCTGAAATAATAGTTAAGAGTTTAATTATATGATTTTATATTAAATTTATAATTTCAGCCTTCTAATACATACTTTCATTGTAATATCAGGAAAGATACACCCGTTTTTCTACTTCGTTCCACAAACATCACAATAGATTTTAATTCAGAAAAGGAAATTAGAAAAGGTTAAATCAGAGCAGTTGTGAATGAGCTTTACTTTTAATGCATTTTTTTAATCAATCATTAGATCTGAATACAAACAAAAGCATCATAGACCCAATTAGCATTGCATTCAAGATTAACTGGACTGTTAAATAGAATAGACTTCATGTAACATGATCCTAATCTGTGTTGTGTATTAATATCAGGGTTATTTCATAAAGGTAGGAGTACAGCTGAACAAAGTTCATGTTTTCTGTATTAACCAACACACCCATATCATTGGTTATCTAAAGAGTAGGTTAGGCACAAAGCAGCTGTTGTGTGTGTGTGTGTGTGTGTGTGAGAGAGAGACTTAACACCTGGTGAAGAACATGGATCACAGAAATCTACCAATGTTGGATATAAATGTGAGTGTGAAGATTTAATGTTTATGAGAACAGTTTTGAATGTATTTGTGAAACTCTATCACTGCTTTCTCCTGGTCTTCGGTTTCAATAGACCCTTTCCGAAGTCTGCGGATTTCTTTGATGGCTTCCAGACCGGAGATGTTCCTTGTTTTCACCAGATAGCAGGCTAGCATGGTCCCTGTCCTGCCATGACCATGCATACAGTGAACCGCAACACCCTGAGGACGAGAAAGGGCCAAAATCAGGTTTCATCTTGCTGACAACAGTTTATGAATATACACTTAACATTTTGTTGACCCATGACATTTTAACATATGTAATGTTTTAATGCCCTAACAGAAATAAATAGCCTACTACTTATTGCAAATATGTTTTATAAAACACAACTGTTATATAGATCTTTGTCGTTATCTTTAGTTATCGTTCTTGGTGTGAACAAAACGGGCCTTTAAGCATTTTAATTATATAAATTTGATTTTGACGAAGTTAATTGCACATTGTTTTTGCTAATATTGCATAAAACGGAAAAGAATACAGTGGGAATATATGAATTTAAATAATTTTGTTGTATTAAACAAAACATTTCAATGTAGCTTATGTATCTGGGCTGGATGTGTATATATATATATATACACACTACCGGTCAAAAGTTTAAGATCGGTAAGATTTTTTATGTTTTTAAAAGAAGTCTCTTCTGCTCACCAAGGCTGCAATTTTTTGATAAAAAATACACAAAAAACACAGTAATATTGTGAAATATTATGACAATTTAAAATGACTTTTTTATGCTAATATATATTAAAATGTAATTTATTCCTCTGAAAAAATGCTGAATTTTCAGCATCATTACTCCAGTTTTCAGTGTCACATGATCCTTCACAAATCACTCTAGTATGATGATTTTATGCTCCAAAAACATGATTATTATCCATGTTGAAAATTTTTATTTCAGGATTCTTTGATGAATAGAAAGTTGAAAGAACAGCATTTATTTAATTAGAATCTTTTCTAACATTATAAATGTCTTTACTGTAACTTTTCATCAATGTAACTCATCCTTGATGAATAGAAGTATTGATTTCTTATTTATTTCCCCAAAAATAAAATGCAAATTCTTACTGACCCCAAACATTTTAAAGGGTAGTGTTTAATGTAACAAAAGCTTTCCATTTCAGATGAAAGCTGTTCTTTTGAACTTTCTATTCATCAAAGAATCCTGAAATAAAAATGTAAAAAACTTTTTTCAACATGGATAAAGATCATACATGTTTTTGGAACATAAGATCATCATATTAGAGTGATTTATTAATTTATATATATATATATATATATATATATATATATATATATATATATATATATATATATATATATATATATATGTATACATGTATATATATTGAAGATTATGTCTTACAAATTTACCATTGATAAAAGGTAGCGCAACACGTGTAAGTATTAGTTTTCTCTGCTGGGTTAGCTCATGCCGAGCCATAGAGAAAAGATTTGCCATACTTAGACCTTGTCCTTTACTGTCTATGCCTTACATACTGTACACCTGAACTATGGAATGCAGAAGTAATGTCGTGGACCAGATAGCCCGCATTCAACCCCATTCATTTTCAGTGTTTCCGAAGTACACTCGCTGGTAAATTAATGAAATGACTGTGTTTTTATTTTATTTTTTTTTACTTCTTTACACGCAGTAGCCGACCTCTCGTGAATGTAGTCAGTATAGTTTATGTAGCCAGTTTAATATTTATTGGAAGATAATGGCTTAATTGCAGCTATATCTTACGTAACCAACACTTCACTAAAGTTAGGCTAACGTACGTTAATCTAAAGTATGTAATATATAATAATATTTTTAATGATATGGCTTTGGCTCGTGCACTCAGCGGTGTCACGTGTCTCTACCGTTTCTTTTCTCAGCGTTTGACTCATCGACCAATTACATTCATTTATGATTATTGAACTTAAAAAAACTGCACTGACTATACTCTTTATCGTATTAATGTCCAAAAACCGTAAAATTAACCTTTTTGCTCTTGCATCTGATCATGAATCTATTAGCTATAAAAGTGTTTTCCACCCTCACCTCCCCTTTAGCATTGGCTTCCTCCACGATGCTCAGGAACCGCAGTATTTGAGGCAGACTCGGTGGCGTGAAGTCCACTATGCTGATGCGATGCAAGGTAAGCTCTGGACAGACCTTATACTTCGGTGGAATTCGATTCTAACAAGCACACAAGGTGTTTGATGCCATTCTCCACCAGGAACTTGAAATGTTGAGCCTCTGAAGGACACGCCAGTCCGGCGAGTTTCTGAGGCTGGACCCACGAGAAGTTCGGTGGAGTGACGGAAGCGCACGACATGTCCAAATCATAGACAGTAAAAGAAAGGTCTTGATGAAGTTCTTGCTGCTGTAATGCCCTTTGGTTTTTCACATCAGCTTTTATAAAGCCACTGAACCTGAAGATGAATCGGGCGACAAGGGCGTGCCCGCTGTGACTGTCAAACAAGCATTGCATAACGGGTTACTACAACTACATCATTCATGTAAGTAACTTACAAGCCTACACAAACAAAAATGACATGTTATACCTATATGGGGACCAGGCTTTGCTCCTGTGAAAATTTCTCGACTACGGTACAAAGCTCTTGGCTACAAAAAGACGTGTACATCATGATATTGAACAACATTTCAATTTAGCCTTTTAATTATATTTTTTATTAAATTAGAACAACAACAGTTACACCCAATTTTTTTACTTTGCCCCACACAAATCACAATACATTTAATTCTGAAATTAGAAAACATGTTAGAAAAGGTATAATCAAGCCATTGAGTTCTCTTGTTAAAGCTTTTGCAGAAAATTGTCAGTATTAATGCATTTTGTGTTAACATAACATGCAATGAAAATGATATATTCGAAAAAATCAGTATTGAATATAGACTTTTCCATGACCCTTTGAGATTTTATTAATTATGTTAATTATATTTAGGCCTGAAAATCACACCTTTGCCATTCCCTGATATGACACAAATTGTGTAGGATGGATTTCCCTCTGGTTGTTATTGAGGGTGGAGCTGACTTGAGCTCCTGATCTAGATTGATGGACTTTTAATCACAGACACTGACAGAACATCAGGTTACATCAGGTTTAGTATTTTGCATGAGCTTTTCATTAAGCCCAATGCACTGCCAAACAGAGGAGCAGTGATATCAGAGCAAGACTTTTGATGGCACAAGCGCTCTTGCAGGGTTCAGACGGGATGACTTTAAGATCTGGAATCATCCCTGTGTTGCGTGATATGTTTTTCTGGGAATACACATTCACAACACTGTTAGGCGGTAACTTATAAAAATGAGAGATTGATGCATGTTGTAGAGGTGTGGACACTTACAAATGAATCCGCAATTATGACTAGCTGATCGATTTCTTCAGCGTTTGTTGGTATTTATTGATAGACGTGTTCATTCCAAATCATGTTGTTCATCATGTTGAGCCAAGCACTGCAATTATTAAATAAATGCCAAGGTAATTATTGGGGCTAAATGGATCACATTTGGATGACACTAGTGTTTATAAGTGAATTACCTTTGATTTGGTGTTCCCATCTCAGATTTTAAAGTGGTTATATTAGGGAAGCTCGCACAGCCGCTCAGATTCATAGCAGGATAGTAGAAGAGGAAAGCCAAACACATCTCTTCTGAAGTCGAGAGCCCCCTGTGGGCAAACACACACACACACAAGACATTTCAATGTAAAGAAGCAGTTGAAATGTGAAGTTGCATGTAGAAAAGTTAGATAGTTGTACCAACCCATGTGAGTGTGGTGCGGTTTTCAGTATTATAAGTACACTCCACCAGCAATTTGTCACCCTAAAAGAGAGAACATATGTTTTTTTTACTTAATACTTATAATAATTATGAATTAATAACTAAACCTCCTTCAGACAAGACAAGACCATCGTTTTTGACTCGACTATAAGCATGATGTACTGTATGGCATTGTGAATTGCATATAATTGATGCAGTATTTAAATCCCTGTAAAGTGAGCAGCATGTTAAAGGATTAGTTCTCCCAAAAATGACGTCTTTTCAAACCTGTAAGACTTTCTTTCATCTTCAGAACACAAATGATGCAAATTAATACACATTTTGGTCCTACTTTATATTAAGTGGCTTTAAGTACTACTTACACTGAAATTAATAATTTGATATAATGGACTTATTGTGTACATACATGTTTTTACGTTGTACTTATATTTTAAAAATACCAAGTAATTACAGCTATAACTAATTTATTTAATTACATTTGTAATTACACAGTTGACCCTTCCCTCACACCTTAACCTACCCTTAAACCGACCCATACCACCACACCTTTCTCTAACCTTACCCGTATCACACCTCAATAGCAGCAAAAGTGTTTTACAATAGAACAGGACCACAATAATACATTGTACTTATTTTTCGATGTAAGTACATAGTATGTAAAGGGGGGTTGACTGCTTTTTTCTTTGCATGATTGTATTTATGGGTGCAATATAACATGTATTCAGTGTTTTTTCTTTTTTAAAAGTCTTATTTTTCGGTTCACTTCCTGATTCTTTGAAAACACTCCCTCAGAAACACGTTGCGGGCTCAGATTGGTTAATTTGGCCCGGTGTGTTGTGATTGGCTAAACTGTCGACTCACGTTGCCCGGAAGATTAATGCCCATTACCTTTACGGGCACGTCATAAGCTCCGAGTCCAGATGTAAATATGTCGAAATTGCAGTATCGGTTTCAGGCAGAATCGAGACAGAGAAAGCCGCGAATGAAGAGAGTCAAGCAGAACCTCACCACACACGGCTCTTACTAAACATTTCTGAATGATAATTTGCTACATTTTTACTTTATACACGTTTGTTTTACACAATAGCATCAGACTGGCAACAATAGCAACTGACTGGCTACTGATGTTATACTAAACAGCGTTGGCATGTTTACGATTCTTGATCAAAATAGAAAATAACGTCATAAAGCATATACATGGAAAATACGTTTAAAACATTAGTACTTATAGAAAATTCAGGTCCATAACGTTTGTACGCGTTTGTCGTAGACACAAAATAGCATAGGCTAACTATTAGTGGCTATAAAGCCAGCGCTGGCATTTGAAAAAATAAAACACAAGGCTACGTCTTGAATTATGCATGCAAATACATTTAAAATCATGAAGTCTTAGCCTACTTACAGATTGTGGCCCAACAACTGCTGCCTCTTGTTTTAAAGTCGGAACTGCTTCATGTTTTAGTAACAGTTTCTTGTTGAATCCGGGGATGAACTCGCTAGATTACGATCGTCATTTTCAGGAACATAATCAGACATAAATTGTATCCATTGTTGAGGAACACAAAGACCTGACAGCTGCAACAACACACTTGACGAGTTGCAGTGCCTCAGAAATATGTGCATTGCGCATGCCATTTTCTGCATTTTCGGAGGGAGTGCTTGATGCAAATGTGTAGGTTAGTGACGTACCATAACCCAGCTGTAGTCCCAATCGAGTCGTTTTTGTAGGCAATTATACTTCCTGATTTTTAAAATACGAAATCTCTGCTTACACTGAACTTTCAGCGCTGCAACTTTGCAGATACTGTTTATCCACCAACAGCAACATTACACACTATTTAAAATGAAAAAGTGAAATCGCAGTCAACCCCTCCTTTAAAGCCACTTAATATAAAGTGGGACCCACATTTTAATGAAACTGCAACGTTCATTACCACTTTCACGGCCTATGAAGGTAGTAAAGACAATGGTTCAACTTTAATGTTATGAAGCGATGATTTAATGTTATGAAGCGACAATTTCTTCTGTTTGGTGTCAGTCTCGGGCACTGTTCACGTTGTAAACAAAGTGCAGCGTTTCTGGGTATGTCAGAACGCCGGCTTCTGCGTCAGCATCACATGTATGTGTCGTGGTGTTTAGGGATGGGCGATATATTATCGTTTTCGATATATTAGTGTATTTTCATCACGATAAGAATTAGTCTTCCCACAATAATAACGATAAAACCTATGACGGGACCCATTCGCAGCTCACGCGCATGGCGGAAGGCGGACGTGAAGCTGAGGTGAAGTTTATTCGTTAAACGAGTAACTGACGTTACTTCTACAATCTGGAACTGGTACACAGCAAGGGTGCCGCACAGAGCCCTCAAAAGTGAAGCCAAAACGTCTCGAAACGCCCCCTGTGACCGGTCCGAGTATAGGTCATAAACCCCGCCTCCCAATGTTATTCAATGGGGCGTGAGACCAGACTAAACAATTAAATTACACGCCACATATCCTTTATCCAAAGAAAGTTTCTGTCATTTACTGTAGTTTCTATACACGTTGATGTAATTTCAAGAGTTTGTTTTTAAAATAAGTTTGTTTTTAGTCATCGTGCATTGACAGTTGTGATTGACCGGTTCTCTGTGCGTCTACTGTGCGTCTTTCTCATAATGTTGACTATGTGGTTAGTAGTTGTATTTACCTTATTTTAAAGCGAGGTACTGCAATCAGCAGACATCATAGGAGAAGAACGGATATCAGACAGAGGCCACTTAATAAAAGTGCGGGTGTGTGCTTGCGTTTGATTCAGCGAGAATGAAGGCGCGGCTTTGATTTCGGCTTTACTTCCTTCCGGCTTCAGTTCTCTCTGATGGAAAAGAGCGAAGGGCGTCGTCCATCTTTTTTACAGTCTATGATACACACAGATAGATTTTCACCCGCCTATCTTACCGAACACTGACTGAGTGCTTGAGAGTTTCATCTCTCCGTCAAGTGATCCGTAAACCAGTTCATTTGGAATTATTCAGCTTTTGTGCAGCAAACAGAAACGAATGCGCAAACGCAGACATGATTAATATTCATGAACCCAGCAGCTCATCAATCTTTAGTGCGGTTTATATTGTTATTAGTATCAGAATTCATAGAAGTATTGGTGTTCGTTGTTAGTTTTTTTTACGTTTTAAACTTGTAAATGGTTTGAATTATTACTCGTGTTTTTTTTTAGTATAGTTGCACTATTTAAAGTAAACATTATCTGCACTTTTACAGAAGAAACTTATATATACAACTTTTCCATTTCTGCAAGGGATGGTTTGGATTTTTACTGTTTTTTAAAAGTATTTTATGTATGGTATTTGGTATTTTATAGGAGCCTATTTGATGATTGGTGCATTTTACTTTGCATGCAGCTATCACTTGTAGGCAAAAACAGTGGTGAATATGTTATTATATATCGTCATTGATATCGTTATCGCAATAAATGCCTGAAAATATTGTGATAAAGTCCATATCGCCCATCCCTGAATGGTGTTCACATATTTTAACAATGTCTTTACTACCTTTCTGCGCATTGACGGTGGTAATTGCGTCTGCCGTCCATGTGGGATTAGAAAGCTCTCGGGTTTCATAAAAAATATCTTCATTTGTGTTCCGAAAGGTCTTATGGGGCTGGAACAACATGAGGGTGAGTAATTAATGACAAAAAAAAAAACTAACCTTTTAAGTTGTTTAACGATTCAAATCATTTCACACTCACCAACTTCACTGTCTTAGTTTGGCCCAAGTTTGTCACTTCCTGGTATTCAAAATCATAGTTTTCGTCCGCAGCTAAGAAATTCACAATCTGTTTTTCTCCTCTGAAATAGACAACAACATACTTAACATGTTTTGTTTTCCTATAGACATTTTGAGCAGTGAAAGATAATAATAATACATTTATTTTATGTAGTGCCTTTCTGCAAACTTCAGATCAATACAATATTATTATAGCATGTAAACACGAACAGCAGGCAAAGAGACAGTACATATAAGGCGGAAACAACTCGGATCATAAAGTGAGGGATCAGAGAAACTAGTAGTTTTAAAGACAAATGTCTGAGGATTTCGCCGGGTCACAGGCCCATTAGAAAAATGAGAAAACTCTTATTTTTATCCGGTCAAACAAACCTTTTACATTTTTATCTTCATTTATTTTTTATATTGATATTCCCAGTGAGCTTTAATTCAGTTATTGATCAGTATACATTTACCTGAAGTGTCCAACTTGCACCTTCCGTCCAGTCAAGTGTGTGTGCAACATCACAGAAAACACCTGAAGATCATGTGGCGTCTCCAGAACCTGTAGATAACAGAACACAACCGACCATCCAGTCACCTGCTGAGTCTGCCATTGAATTGTGAGAAAGAGAGTAGCTAACACATGCATACCTGTGGAACAGAGGCAGTGTCACACAGGCCGTGACGTGAGGAAGGATTTGGCTTTGGGTGGGATGTGCGTACCCAAGGGCCAAGTTAAGCCCTGTCATCAGATAGCTGCATCATGCTGACGGAGTTCAGATGTGTAATAGAATTCGCAGACCCGAGTTATCAACTTGACCTGTGTAGAGAAGAAAGTATTGCTTTAATCATGTCAAAAGACTTTATTTATTAATCGCAGTGAGATATTTTACATTGTAAAGCACTACGGACTGACCTGCACTTTTATTTGGGTTGTTGTAATGCACTTCAAGCCTGTAGAAAAAATCTTCTTACATTTCCTCCAATTGGGAAGTCCTGCCATCTCAGGGAGTTCAAAAACCTGAAAGAAAGGGATATAAAAAACTAAAATATTTTACTCACTCATACACCCCACAAATATTCCATATAAGCAGTGTCGTTGTTAACCACCAGGCAAATGCTTAGGGCCAATAAGCATTCTACGAACCCATATTTGAGAATCGGAACATTAGATATTTGTCATATTTTAAAATAAGAAGACAATTGTTCAAGCTAAAACCAAGAGGTTTATTTTCTAATAGCTAAATGGACTCTGTGTAATTTTGAATATTGAAGACAATGAACTAAATTAAGACTCTTGATGAATCCAAAGCCAAGAAGGTTTATATCTTAAAGCTTAAAGGATACTCCACTTTTTTAAATAGGCTCATTTTACAACTCCCGCAGTGTTAAACTGTTGAGTTCTACCTTTTTTGAATCCATTCAGCCGATCTCCGGTTCTGGCGGTACCACTTTTAGCATAGCTTAGCATACATCATTGAAGTGGACATGACCATTAGCATTTCTCAAACAAAAAAAGATTTTTTTTGAGAAACTTTTTGAGATGTGTTTTGATATTTTTCCTATTTAAAACTTCTACTCTTAACTACTCTTCTGTAGTTACATCGTGCACTAAGACAGACGGAAAATATCAGCCTAGAAAATCGCAACTTTACATCTTCCGTCTGTCTTAGTGCACGATGTAACTATAGAAGAGTCAAGTTTTAAATAGGAAAAATATCGAAACTCTTTTTTTTTTGGGAGAAATGCTAATGGTCATGTCCACTTCAATGTTTTGAGAAATGCTAATGGTCATGTCCACTTCAATGATGTATGCTAAGCTATGCCTATGCTAAAAGTGGTACCGCCAGAACCGAAGATCGGCTGAATGTATTCGAAAAAGGTAAAACTCAACAATTTAACTCTGGGGGAGTTGTAAAATTAACGTATTTCTAAAAAAAGTGGAGTATTCGTTTAAAGGAGTAGTTCACTTTTCAAAAAAACCTTTTGCTGATAATTTAAGCACCCCCATGTCATCCAAGATGTCCATGTCTTTCTTTCTTCAGTTGAAAAGAAATTAAAGTTTTTGATGAAAACATCCCAGGTTTTCTCCAGATTTTTCTCCATATAATGGACTTACAATAGGAACCAGACGGTTCAAGGTCCAAATGAGAGATTCAGTGCAGCTTCAAAGGGCTTTAAACGACACTAGGCGATGAATAAGGGTCTTATCAAGTGAAACGATCGGTCATTTCATGCTCGCCTGACGAACGTAATCACTCGAAAAAAGACTGGTTCATTTTGATGAACAAGTTTCGAACGGGAGTCACGAAGGCGCATCACAGAACAGAGCAAGGCGCGCATTTGAGTTTATAAAACTTAAACTTTTTTATTTATTTTTTAAATGAGCGATCGTTTCGCTTGATAAGACTCTTATTCATCGTCTGGGATCATTTAAAGCCCTTTGAAGCTGCACTGAAACTCTCATTTGGACCTTGAACCGCTTGGTTCCCACTGAAGTCCATTATATGGAGAAAAATCCTGGAATGTTTTCATCAAAAACCTTAATTTCTTTCGACTGAAGAAAGAAAGACATGGACAGCTTAGATGACATGGGGGTGAGTAAATTATCAGCAAATGTTTTTTAAAGTGCACTACTCCTTTAAGGGAGCAAGTACCAAAGTATAGACAATTTTTGAATATGCAGTTTTAATAAATATGTTGTCTCACTTAATTCTTTTCAATATTACTTTGCTTGGGCCCCCCAAATGGTAAACCCGTCCCTGCATATTAGTCATTTAAAAATGAGAAAATATAAGCAAGAGATGAAAATGAGCCAATAGAATGTTTGATTTCTGAACAGATACTGACCCCTCCGCCAACTCCCCCACACTGCAACAGTCTCCATACACTCATTCATACTCAATTTTGTGTAACATTGCGCTTCAGATGGCTCCGTCACACTCCGGCGGGCAGCGGTACAGCAGCAGATGATGCACGAGGTCAAAGTTTGTGATGACCGGCTCAATCTGGAGATGAGGAAAATAAGTCAGAGATGAAGATGATCGACAGATCGTGGATGAGATCATGTGTGTGAAGTTCATAGACACACTTACTCGATAAATGTGCTGTTTGCGATCAAAAGTCGGGGCTTTCATGATCTTGCAGTGATAGTAGGTGTGATTGGCTGGTACAGAGAACTGAAATGATTTTAAATTTAGTCAACATGTCAAGTGAAAGTTCCAACATTAGACATTTAAAGCCAAAGAGGATTATAGGGGAAATTCACTAAGAAGTAACATTAGAATAGCTGCAAGTAATGTACCTTAAAGGGGTCATTAACTAGTATTATTTTATTATTTTATAATGTTTTTGGGGTGCCCTTGTAATGTTAGTATGATTTTTAAATCAAAAGGTTTCATAATTTAGAAAATAAAAGGCATTTTTCCTAGCATGATTTGAACGCTTTTTGAAGAGGCGTGTCTGTTGTGAGACGCAGTGTAAACGCCCACTGCTGTGATTGGTTGACATGTTTGCTTATGAAATGGCCATTACATATCGAGATTGACCAATCGTGTTGAGTTTTTAAAATATTTAGATCTATTCCATCACATGAAAGGTTGCAGTGATGAGCATTTGAGCAGATGACAGGCGGTCTGTGGATCGTGTATGATAAGTATAGCTAGGTAACGCTGCTATTCTCTGCCTTTACTTCGAATTCATTGATGGTGGTGGACTTTTGTGCAGCGTATGATGTTTACGGATGAAATCTGAACTAGGAAGAATGTTTAAAAAAAAAAAAAAATTCTGGAATCAATGATAAATACATGTCTGGCCGTTGGAACAAACCAAAAAAACAAGATAAATCTCATTCATGATGATTTATGGTGATTTTATTTCCGTTAGACCTGAGTCTACATTGATGCTGATGCACTAAAGTGGAGGGGCTCCCCTGTTCCAAGATGGCGGCTCTATTGACGCATTCGTTCCAATGAACTGCCGTAGCCAAGGTGACGTCTAGTGTATATGTCTATGGGTTGCAATGATAAGATCTTTTAATACGCGATCATATTTTTTATTTTTATTTAACAAATATAACCGCAAATACATATAATATATAAAGTTATATCTCTATTTTTTACATTCTATGATTGCAACGCAATTTCACATAAAGTCACATAAAGCTAATGCCAAATACGTAGGCTATACATGTTTTTTTTGTGAATTAGCCCTCCATTCTTGTACTTTACAGTGATTTATTTTCCTGTTGATCACTGTAAAGCTGCTTTAAAATAATAATCATGTATAAATCCCTCTAAAATATAAAGGTGACTTGACTTATCTATAGTCTAGTCTAAATGTTATGGGATCATTTTTTTCTTTATGACATTGTTGAATGTGCACCTTGATTTTGGACTAGTTACCAAACGTTCTGTTGCATGTGGTCACATGACATCATGACTTTGGCGTAAACATACACGCCACTTCCAATAAACACACCGGAAAGCGATTATGCGTGTTGATAGCACGGTAAATGGAAATACGAATTGGCGTCACACACATGCAACTTCATGAGATCAGTCTGCTAGTAGAACAAATATGAACTTTAACCTGGAATATTGCTTGTCTCTTTGTTCTTTACACCAGGTCAAAGTTTAGTGCATTCTTTTGATGATCAAAAGCTCAAATAATGAATTGACAGATATTTTTTTTAGAATTCTAATCTGACCAAAATAAATAAGGCAAAAGAAAAAAGTAAAAATCTCTTACATTGACCATAGTCATGTCGAAATACTTGCTGTTTGGAGGATTGACACGAGGCATGTACTTCAACAGGTTCAGCTCTTTCGTTCCCCTTCGGTTATTGTGGTACACGATGTCATCGCTCTGTCCGTACGCATAGATCAGCTTCATGGGAAGATTCTGATCATGCAATAAAACAAAACAGACATCTTGATCCACAGATACCAAATCTAAACTAAAAAATTAGAAACTCTTTAGCTAGTTTCGGATCAAGACTTTCAGGGTTCCTGAGTTCAGACAGTCTATCACATCAGCAGCTTTAGATTACACTGTAGTCTAATTGATCGTCCTAAACAAACAGAATCGGTACAGAAACTTCTGGTCCCATATGAGACTGAAAGGACCCTGAAAGATCGACACCCACACCACTCTTACAATCCTACAATTCAGGTTTTATCAATGCAGTAGGTCTTACGTTCACATAAAACTTCTGAGTACTAGGCTACATAATAAAAGGGAGAGTGAAACCGATAATGTTGTAAGTACTTTTCTTTGTAGTCGCATCACGGTTCCTAAATTGCAAACATGCCGTGGGTGTTATTTAGCAGAAAATAGGATATCAAATTCGGTAGGTGTGCTGTTTATCATTAGACCTGTTCCAGGAACAAACAGTATAATAATCCTTTCTACTCACTCAAGTAGGACATCCTTTGTTCCTGGATTTGTTGGCTTTTTTGTTGGATTTGTTCAACTACCCAAACCTTAATCTTAAACATTTTAATCTCTTATAATTGTTAAGTTTGAAAGATTAAATTATAGGTTGGTTCTATTGTTAAAATTCGTAATTCTCACATTTTGAATGTGTTTTTTAAATGATAATGATATTTTGATGTTTTTGAAAGAAGTCTCTTCTGCTCACCAAGGCTACTTTTGTCACAAAAATACAATAAAGACTAGTGTAAAGTAGGGATGCACCGATATGAACATTTTTGGCCGATACCGATAACCGATTATTCTTTATACTTGAAAGCCGATAACCGATATATTGGCCGTTAAATCTAAATCCAGATTTTTATTTCATTTTTGAGAGTCTGATTACAAAAACAAAAGTCTCACCGTTAAAATTCACATCCCAAGCACATATTTCTAATGTTCTCATTATTATATAACTGTATTTTTATTTTTTGTCCAATCATATTTCAAGCAATTCCAAACCATCATGTTGAACAGTGCATCTCCAATCTACATGAATTATCAGCTTTAATATATCTGCCTCATTTTCTTATCAGGCCGATAACGATAACACAAAAAATTAACATATATCGGCCGATACTCGATTTGGCGGCCGATGTATCGTGCATCACTATTGTAAAGTATTATTACAATGTAAAATACCTGTTTTATATTTTATATATATTTTCAAATGTAATTTATTCCTGTGATGCAAAGCATCATGACTCCAGTCTTTAGTGTCAAATAATTATTCAGAAACCATTTTAATATACTATGAATACAGTTGTGCTACTTAATATTGGTATGGAAACTGTGATACATTTTCTTTGATGAATAGAAAGTCCAAGTATTTACTTGAAATAGAAATCTTTTATAACATTATGAATGTCTTTACTGTCACTTTTGATTAATTTGATGCGTCCTTGCTGAATAAAAGTATTAACGTCTTTCAAAACATGGTAGTATGGGAATGTTGTTCCAGGACTCACAGTGATGGGTAAATCTTTTTCATCACAGGTCTCAAAAGATCTCTGAAACTTCATGACAGTTTTCCCGTCAGACTCGGTTAGAGACAGGAGTTTGTAGTTCTGTTGCTGGTCAACCACAGGCATTGAATTCCCTCAGCATTACGGTCCTGAACAAAAGGAAAACAAAGATGATAGAAGTAGAAAAGATGTATGTAAGCATAGCAACAGGTGTTTGGAAAAACAGGAAAGATTGTGCATATTTTCACTCATAACAGCATTGTGATATTTGCTTCATAGTTTGTTTACATATAACCAGTTGAAAATATCCAGCTAGATGGCCATGTTGAAAACAGTTTTTTACATTTTTATTTCAGGATTCTTTGATGAATAGAAAGTTTAAAAGAACAGCATTTATTTAATTAGAATATTTTCTAACATTATAAATGTCTTTACTGTAACTTTTGATCAATGTAACTCATCCTTGATGAATAGAAGTATTGATTTCTTATTTATTTCCCCCAAAATAAAATACAAATTCTTACTGACCCCAAACTTTTTAAAGGGTAGTGTTTAATGTAACAAAAGCTTTCCATTTCAGATAAAAGCTGTTCTTTTTAACTTTCTATTCATCAAAGAATCCTGAAATAAAAACTGTTTTCAACATAGATAATAATCATACATGTTTTTGGAGCATAAAATCATCATATTAGAGTGATTTGTGAAGGATCATGTGACACTGAAGACTGGAGTAATGATGCTGAAAATTCAGCTTTTTTCAGAGGAATAAATTACATTTTAATATATATTAACATAAAAAAGTCATTTTAAATTGTCATAATATTTCACAATATTACTGTGTTTTTTGCATATTTTTTATCAAAAAATTGCAGCCTTGGTGAGCAGAAGAGACTACTTTTAAGAACATAAAAAATATTACCGATCTTAAACTTTTGACCGGTAGTGTATGTTTGTAGGAAGAGTTTTCTCTCAGAAATTGCTTGTAAATTTCACAATTAATTACAAAGCAACAGCAAGTAACGCATATCATGAAAGACTGAAACAGTATTTTATTGTAAAAGCTACTCCAATAATTCTTGTTTTATTTACAACTTAGAAAAATATATATTTTTAAATAATTCCTTGAAATGCTTTCTCAGACTACATAAAGTTTCTCAGACTACTCAAACTAAATATGAAATATTCCTGGGTTGAAACCCCAGGAAGAGTCTCCAAATAAGCAAATAAACACACCAGAATAAGGAATATACAATTAGTTGTAACTCAGCTGTAAGTGATTTTTTTGACCGTTATCGTTCTCAGTCTGATAATGTGAAACACTGAAGAAATTTATATTATATATAAACTAAATTTGAAATGCATAAATTAATCCAATGAATATAAAAGCGTCCTTTGACTTTACCGTGAAGTAACTGCCTTTCGGTCCGACTCCTCCAATGACGACATCGGCTCCGGTCATTCCTCCTTTAGGACTGAAGCCAAACCCGACCCAGCCGCTGGTGTTGACAGTGAGCTCGAACAAGATGGTGCCCTGGATCTCATCAAAGCCCCACTTCAGCCGCACATTGTGCTCGGGGTCCAGGTGTTCAGAGAAAGGCAGGAGAGGGTCTTCCTGAGCGCAGGACCACTGGGCTGAAAGCAAGAGCAGGACAAGAGATAATGGGCCCATGTTACCTTTTCAGATGTGTGAGAAGACAGTGTACATTAAACTGCTCAGTAGTGCACTTGAACAGAACTCTTTGTAAGCGGTCTGTGACCCGTCCCCCCTCACCGGAGTCACTCCTCCTCTCACTCATAAGGTTCCACATCACCTGATGTTATATTGTAAAACAGTGAGCATGAATATTGTTAAAATAAACAACAAAAAAAAAGCTTAGGAACTTTCTCTTTTAAATGTTAATGTTTACAATGTAGTTAAAGACTTCCTTTAAGGAAAATGACGTGATATATTCGCATTGTAAATATGTTTTAAATATATGCATCCTGAAAAATAATATTTTTCGACACATCTGCCAATGCAATATTCCAATTGTCTCTATTCCAATGTTGATGCCACAGCTAAAACTACTAGTCAAACTAATATCAATTTGAAAAATGTATTTAAGTCAAGTAGTTTTCAGGTAGAGACTGAATAAAGTAATCAAATGTAAAACACTGGATAGTCTTCACTGTATAAATGTAACATTAATTAATCCTCATTAAATTTACTAAAGTTATTCAGTCAAGAGCAGTGAATCATTTTTTGTCTTGTTTGATGAGCATTAAAACCAGACGGCTGCAGAAATACTAGGTTGCTTTCACTTTAAAGGTGACATGTTGTGCCCCTTTTCACAAGATGGAATATAAATCTATTGTGTCCCCAGAATCTGTCTGAAATTTCAGCTCAAAGTACCCTCAAAGTATATTTATTATAGCTTGCAGTGGCGGCTGGTGAAACATATCTTAGGTGGGGCTGTATCATATTTGGCATTTTCAATTGTCTGGTAACCATTGGACTCAGGTCTTTTAGCAAGACATCTGTCAAGCAACCACCCTTCTCGCCATCAAAAACCTCCATGACATGCTTATTTTTGTACGCTTTGATGTAGGACTCTGCCTTTTTATGGCTATTGTAAGAGATTATTGTAAGTAACCTCTGAATATTACTTTCTGTCATCTTTGATGTTGAGGTTTATTTTTTATTTTTGCTTTCTCCCTGCTGTCGCTCTCTCTCTCTCTCAGCATCTCCCCTGTTCAGTGAATGGCTGATAGGAGTTTCACGGACTTATCACTTATCTGCTTCTCTTTTGTTTTATATTTAAAGAATTTAGTTTGACCATTTTATTTTCCTTTTTTTTCTTGTGCTTATTCTTGTAATCACAGAGCTTTCATCCTGTTCCCGAACTCTCTGTCAATTCAGATATTTTTAACATACAAGATTTTGCCTGTATAATTTTTTATTTTCCTCTTTGTTCTAGAACATTTGATGGTTTGCATTGATTATCGTTCAAGTGATTATGGCAGGTAAGGCAAGTTTATTTATATAGCACATTTCATACACAATGGTAATTTCAAAGTGCTTTACATACAAGAAATTAAAATAATTACCTGACATAATAAATTGTTATATTTGATTATTCGAACAGACTTTGACTTTATTTTCATTAGAGTTAAAAGGAATAGTCAAACATTCACATATATTTAATGATGCACAGATATCATTGAAAAACCTTTTTTATTTTATAGAGTCAGATGAAATAACGAGTTAAAATGTAGGCTATTGTATTTAATAAAAAATCCCTTTGCCATGAGAAAAGACGGAACGTGTGAGACCTTTACCTCTAATCAAATTTCGCCATTGGATCGATTTTAGACGGCCTTACAATCATGACTTAATTGTTTTTGTATTTTTTCTATTACTATGGTGAATAGTACCATCTAAGCCAATCAAGCCCATCAACTGTTTGGTTACCCATATCCTTCAAAATATCTTTTTTGTGTGTTCAGCAGAAGGAAGAAATTCATACAGGTTTGGAACAACTTGTAGGGTGAGTAAATGATGACTGAATTTTCAATTTTGGTGAACTATCCCTTTGTCTATTCTTCTCGCTAGAGGGCGCTATAAGCACACGTCTAGCACTTTATGCATTACCACTGCATAAACACTCACATCTATTGGCTAAATAAACTTTTTTATATATATAATAATCATAATTATTATTGCCATTTTTGGAAATATTCTATATATTCATATTTTATTATAATATATATGATCTGAAAGTAAACCAATGGAAGTAAAGTGTAAAGTCCAATTCCATCCTGATATAATTTGCTAAAAATATATACATATATTAAGTTGAATTTTATGTTATTATGATTTTTAGGTTGCTGTCAAGTATGTCCGTGCTGGGAGCCAGGAGTCGTTGCTTGTTAAATTGATCTACTTATATCATCACAAACACTGACAGAACATCAGGATACACAAGGTTTAGTTTTATTTTTTTTTGCATGAACATTTCATAAAGAAGCCACTGCCAAACAGAGGAGCAGTGACATCAAAGAAAGACTTTTGATGGCACAAGCGCTCATGCAGGGTTCAGACGGGATGACTGTGAGATCTGGAATCATCCCTGGGTTGTAAGACCAGTTGCTCTGGAAATACACATGGAAAAAGGTGTCAGGTGACAGCTGAGGTCAGAACAGAAACATGTTTAAAGGCTTCATTCCTATAGTAGAGGTGTGTACACTTACAAATGAATCAGAAACTAGTACTAGCTGATCAACTCTCTCTTCAGTGTTTGTTGGTACTGATTGATAGACGACGTCATTCCAAGAGTTCATGTACATCATATTGAGCCAGGTTCTGCAAAGTTATAAAATAAAAGCCACATTATCCTTTTCATAAGGGGAAAATATTGAGAGCTAAATGCATTAAAACAATGTTTTAAATTAGATTACGTTGTATTTGTTGCTCCCATTGCAGATCCTAATGTCTGTAAATTAGGGAAGCTCACACAACTGCTCAGATTCATAGCTGGATAGTAGAAGAGGAAAGCCAAACACATCTCTTCTGAAGTTGAGAATCCCCCTATAGGCAGAAAAAGAGAGTTACACACCCATATTCCCCCCAGTAATCAGAGTACTTTTGTCAAGTGACTAATAAAGTGACACGCATTACTTTTAAATTTAAAATACAAAACATCCGGAGTTACTTTTTCAAATAAGTAATGCAGGTTACTTTAATTTAACATTATTTACTGACACCTCTTGCTGTGTCATTGAACATGATGCTTATTGTAGTTGAATGTAGTTAAATGTGAGCATTTACTCATCTCACTTGCACAAAAACAGATTCAGAATTCCTCAAAATAAATAAAAACAGTGAAATTCAAACTGCAGACCTTAATTAAATATGTTAAATAACACAAATATACTTTGTTTAATCTCACTTTATGAACCAATGTCTTTGCTGCTGACCTTTGATGATCCAATTTAACCATACTAAGCAAAAATGACTTAAAGGTACAATATGCAAGATCTTTTCGCCACCAGGGGTCGCTAACCTCTTACAATAACAAAGGCGTATATTTATGACGTATATTCTGCATTAAGCGTGAATTATGGATCTTGTCGTCAAGCTGATGGATCTTTTATGGATGAGTGAATACAGTGATGTTTTTAACATGACTGTGGTGTAAGCAGGGCGCGATTGCTAGACCTATACCAGCGCCACACGTGCACGAGTCCCGCGGATATAAAGGAATACAAACATTTCATTCTACCGAACTACACGCTCTCGGCATCTCGAAAGATGTTGATCTTCGTTAGTGCTGTACAATTAATCGCATCGCAATCGTGATTATATAACGCAAATCGCGCCAATTTTATCTGAAATAAACAAATTAGGGCTATTAACCCTCTGGGGTTGTTCGTTTAACAGTCACACCTGGGGTGTCGGGTCCAAATGGACCCAAAGGGCAGGATTCTTTTTTTTTTTACTTGTTTTTTATAATTTTTTTCTTTTTTGGTGTTTTGAGATAATTTTATGATTTATAATTAATATTTATGCAATAATTATGACCCATTTTTTCCCATTGAACATAATAGAAATTGTTTATTTTCATTTTTTTTTATCAAAGCTGTATTACATTTTAGAGTAAAGCCTAGGCCTCATGAAAGCAATTTTTGAAAAAAGATAGATGTCATCTGGTAGATTTTTATCACGCAATAGCACATTTTTACCACTATAGTGGATTTACAGTACAGCTCTCTGTAGAAAGGCTTGGGGATTCTAGTGATTTTTGCAAATATATACCAATTTTTTTTAGGTTGTTGATTTTTAAAATATAAAACATATTGTGTGTGTGTGTGCGTGTGTGTGGCTGTGTCTGTTTTGCACTCTTGATGTTTTATAGATTCTCAAAGACTATTTTTGTCTTGTTTTTTGTTTGTTTGGTTGGTTTAGATTGTAATTTGAAGTGCCAGTTTTAATTTATTATACAATCAAATCTGAACATTGCATTGGAAAGAGAACAAATGGAAAGCATTTTGTTACCCAATGTTTAATTCTAACTTATTCTAACTTAATAAAAATGCAATTCTTTCAGTTTTCATATTTTTGACAATTTCACATTAATTTCCTATAGGGGTCCATTTGAACCCAAAGGTCCTGAGTGACTATTTTTTTACAACAACTTAGACTGTTCACATCCTGTCCCCAATTTGTTTGTGTGTTCACATACCTAATACCATAAAAGTCACCTAGTTTCGTAACATTCCGATGAAGCTGTGATTTTTAAAAATTCAAAACAGATTTATGTAATCTGAATTTATGAGGGTGAAAGTGTATAAAAGTGTGTGTGTGGCTGTGTCTGTTTTGCACTCTTGATGTTTTATAGATTCACCCCTTCACTGTTGTGTGCTTTTTTATGGATTGTGGCTGATTTGTAGATTGTACGCATCAAAAAACTCAATTTTTGCCAATTTCCCATTCATTTCCTATGGGGGTCCATTTGAACCCGAACACCCCAAGTGTGACCACTTAGACTGTTCACATCCTGTCCCCAATTTTTTGGGGTGTTCATATACCAACAAAGTCACCAAATTTCGGACCATTCCAAAGAAGCTGAGATTTTTAAAAAAAAATTATTTGAATGCTTCGGGTCCATTTGGGCCTAACAACCCCAGAGGGTTAACGCAGCATCTCTTCTTTTTTGTCATCCTTTGACTAGTGTTACATGATCCCACTCTTATTCGTGCAAATGTCTTAAAACCATTTGGCACGACAAGAAGTGACAAGAGAGCGCGCGCTGCCTGTGAATGTCCTGAATGTGCTCCAAAGTCTAATGTGACTCACAGAAAGACGCGCGCAGTATAATGCGCATGCACAGACCGCGTGCCAGAATACAGTTCTCTTTCGAGCTTGAACAAACAATAAACACACAATTATGCCAAAAATGTCATTTTGTCCAGTATCTTCATAACATAAGAGCAGTCTTAAGTTAAGATGGACGAAAAGAGTTTTGCTTGTGAGAGAATGAGGCGCGTGTGAGATCCATGTCTCGGCAACTGCTGCCCTTAAAGGGCCAGCAGCGAATATAGCGTGCTGTTGGTAAAGTGAATCAAAGAAAAAGGGAACAGAGAAAATTACTCACTGCTCACTGAACTTTTGTAACATTATTAAGGATTAGTCTATATATAAATATATAATTTATAACTCATGCATCGCAGACTATTTGTGGGGGTGTCGTCATTTTTAACCAGACATCAATGGTTTATTGTGCATTATAGGTGTTATCAATCATTTAGTTGTTGTTGCTAGTTTGAGAAATACACATTAATACACAGTGATCACTAATCTGTGTGTGCATTTTGCTTTAGAACCAAGCAAGTTGACTCAGGAAACCATTTGTTTATTATATGGCAATCGCCAATATTGACCTCAATAATCGCAATATGACATTTTCCCCAAATTCGTGCAGCCTAACTCGTTTTAGTCCTCTTTTTGACTCAAAGTTTGCTTGCCATGGTCCATAATGTTTGAACAAAACAACAACAGCAGTGAGCGACCTTCTTAGGCATTACGGCATAACTGACCCAGTTGTTAACGTCTGTCGCCATGGTTACTTTTGCAGTACAAGGTCAAATCTGGCAAGGAAACCGGGGTAATGCGCATATGACGTCATTGACTGGTGACTCATCACCCCTGCTCACACGCCCCGTTTCCTTGGTTAAAATCGCAATTTTCTCATGATTTACAAATACTTGAAAACATTTGGGATATTGTAAGTAATCAACTAAACAAAATATATAACATTGGCTTAGTGGTTTTGGGATATTTTACTGCAAAAAAATCCTGCATACTGTACCTTTAAGATAAACATCACATTTGTTTTTGTTTTGTTTGTTTTTATTGCTGAAGTATATACTATTATTTTGCAATCCAGAATGGCAGCACAGCTGAAAGGTTTGTTTTCAGTGGCATTTCCTTCAGCCTGAGGCTTTTTCATTTCACTTTTAGTGTGAAAGGGCCATTACATTTGACAAAAATAGAACTTTTTTGTTAAAATACCAAAATACAAACAAGGAGGCCCAGCCCAGTT
This sequence comes from Hybognathus amarus, assembly GCA_030378365.1. Classification (NCBI taxonomy): domain Eukaryota; kingdom Metazoa; phylum Chordata; class Actinopteri; order Cypriniformes; family Leuciscidae; genus Hybognathus; species Hybognathus amarus. Next base: position 38,949 of record JAQIUQ010006503.1, read on the forward strand.
GAGAAAGAGTAATGCAAAAGTAATGTAACACATTACTTTCCATAAAAGTAATTCAATACTATTAATTATTAGTAATTAGTAACACAATTAGTCAACTTTCCCCAACACTGAAACTACATGCTGCTGAATAAAAGACACTGAGTCTCTATGTAAATGTACTAACCCATGTGAGTGTGGCACAGTTTTCAGTGTTATATGTGCACTCCACCAGCAATTGGTCACCCTGCAAGACAAAAAAGTTGCTTTATTTCTCTTACTGCCAATATATGTATAAGTTTAAATATTTTTGCACTTACCAACTTCACTGTCTTAAGTTTTGCCCAAGTTTGTTCGACTTCTTGAAAATTCAAAATTGTAGTTTTCATCCACGGCTAGAAGATTGAATCTGTTTTCCCCTCTGAAGAGGATAAAAATTTACAAAAATAATAATTTGTAAAAAAAAAATAATAATAATAATAATTAATTCATTAAAAAAGTAACTTTAGGCTATTCACCACAGAAGAAAGAAAAGCACAATTATTTTCAGGTTAACGTCATTAGTCCAATAGACGTTTTACCTGAAGTGTCCGAACTCGCACCTTCCGTCCAGTCAAGTGTGTGTGCAACATCACAGAAAACACCTGAAGATCATGTGGCGTACTTCCAAGAACCTGTAGATAACAGAACACAACCGATCATCCAGTCACCTGCAGAGTCTGCCTTTGATTGTGAGAAAGTGAGTAGCTAATACATGACATACCTGTGGAATATAGGCAGTGTCACACAGGCCGTACGTAGGGAAGGATTTGGCTTTGGGTGAGATGGCGTACCCAGGGGCCAAAGCAAGCCCTGTCATCAGAATAGCTGCATCATGCTGACGGAGTTCAGATGTGTAATAGAATCGCAGACCCGAGTTATGAACTCGACCTGTGTAGAGAAGAAAGTATTGTTTTACTATGTCATCATGAAATCAAAACAGGGCGGGACAACCTGCCACTCACATGAGATCACAGCAATAGAGTGCAATAGTCCCCACTTACTTTTTCAGGTGGTGCTGGTTCCGGAAGTATTTTTCGATTCATTTCCCCCATAGGGATTACAAAAAAATATTTACTAAATCATTTCAAGCCCTGAACCAAGCCATCCAACTATGAGGTGAATCATAACCTTAAAAACTTCGATTTAAGGCTAAATCTATTTGAAAATCATACAAAACTACAAAGGTACAAGGACGTGTATACTGAACGGAAATAGGTACAGAAATGCAGAAATAGGTACAGAAATATAAAACTACTCATTTATATATATATATATATATATATATATATACACACTCACCTAAAGGATTATTAGGAACACCATACTAATACTGTGTTTGACCCCTTTCGCCTTCAGAACTGCCTTAATTTTACATGACATTGATTCAGACAAGGTGCTGAAAGCATTCTTTATAAATGTTGGCCCATATTGATAGGATAGCATCTTGCAGTTGATGGAGATTTGTGGGATGCACATCCAGGCACGAAGCTTCCGTTCCACCACATCCCAAAGATGCTCTATTGGGTTGAGATCTGGTGACTGTGGGAGCCATTTTCAGTACAGTGAGGTGCATTATCCTGCTGGAAGTAGCCATCAGAGGATGGGTACATGGTGGCCATAAAGGGATGGACATGGTCAGAAACAATGCTCAGGTAGGCCGTGGCTTTTAAAGGATGTCCAATTGGCACTAAGGGGCCTAAAGTGTGCCAAGAAACATTCCCCACACCATTACACCACCACCACCAGCCTGCACAGTGGTAACAAGGCATGATGGATCCATGTTCTCATTCTGTTTACGCCAAATTCTGACTCTACCATCTGAATGTCTCAACAGAAATCGAGACTCATCAGACCAGGCAACATTTTCCAGTCTTCAACTGTCCAATTTTGCCTATTTGTAGTGGAGATGAGTGGTACCCAGTGGGGTCTTCTGCTGTTGTAGCCCATCCACCTCAAGGTTGTGCGTGTTGTGGCTTCACAAATGCTTTGCTGCATACCTCGATTGTAACGAGTGGTTATTTCAGTGAAAGTTGCTCTTCTATCAGCTTAAATCAGTCGGCCCATTCACCTCTGACCTCTAACATCAACAAGGCATTTTCGCCCACAGGACTGCCGCATACTGGATGTTTTTCCCTTTTCACAGCATTCTTTGTAAACCCTAGAAATGGTTGTGCGTGAAAATCCCAGTAACTGAGCAGATTGTGAAATACTCAGACCGGCCCGTCTGGCACCAACAACCATGCCACGCTCAAAATTGCTTAAATCACCTTTCTTTCCCATTCTGACATTCAGTTTGGAGTTCAGGAGATTGTCTTGACCAGGACCACACCCCTAAATGGAATGAAGCAACTGCCATGTGATTGGTTGATTACTACGGACTGACCTGCACTTTTATTTGGGTTGTTGTATATGCACTTCAAGCCTGTAGAAAATATCTCCAACATTTCCCCCAATTGGAAGTCCTGTCATCTCAGGCAGTTCAAAAGCCTTGAAAAACATATAATTAAAAAGTTATAGAGCTTCAGTCACAAATTTTACATCAAATTTTGTTCTCAAATCTCAATAATAAAGTAATATTATTTATAAAAATTGAAAAGCAGATATTTTCAATGAGCCAGCTGAATCCGATATTTGAGTAATTGCTTAAATTTGGTTGTTTCTCACATGAAAATGCTATAACTACATTCACAAAAGAGACTAACTAACCCCTCCGCCGACTCCCCACACAGCAACGAGTCTCCATACACTCTTCCCCGTCACCCGTGTAACATTTCACTTCAAATGGCTCCGTCACACTCGGCGGGCAGCGGTACAGCAGCAGATGATGCACGAGGTCGAAGTTTGTGATGACCGGCTCAATCTGGAGATGAGGAAAGTAAATCAGATGAAGATGATCGACAGATCGATGGATGAATCATGTGTGTGAAGTTCAGTAGACACACTTACTCGATAAATGTGCTGTTTGCAATCAAAAGTCGGGGCTTTCATGATCTTGCAGTGATAGTAGGTGTGATTGGCTGGTACAGAGAACTGAAATGATTTTAAATGTAAGTTCACACTCACTTTTTTCTTTCATGATTGCTGCTGAGTTTTGAGATCAGACGTCAGCGGGCTACCGTTAAAAGTAATAGCCTACTTTTATTTAGCATATTTAAAGGAGTAGTTCACTTTTCAAAAAAAAAAAATTGCTGATAATATTACTCACCCCATGTCATCCAAGATGTTCCATGTCATTCTTTCTTCAGTCGAAAAGAAATTAAGGTTTTTGAATAAAACATTCCAGCATTTTTAATGCACTTCAGTGGGAACCAAACGGTTCAAGGTCCAAAAGACATCTTTCAGTACAAATTACAAAACTGTTCAAAGGGCTTTAAACGGATCAGAATAAAGGGTCTAATCAAGCGAAACGATCTCTCATTTTTTAAATAACAAAGTTTAAGTTTTATAAGCTCAAATGCTCGCTTGCTCTGTACTGCGATGTACATTCATTACGTTTCATTCGTTGAATGAACCAGAAAGACTTGAAAAAGATTCGTTCATTTTGATTAATGAGTTCGAACAGGAAGTCACGAACGTTTATCACAGACAGAGCAAGGCGAGCATTTCAGCTTCTAAAATTTAAACTTTGTTATTTATTTTTCAAATAGTTTTGATTAAAAGTGAACTACTCCTTTTAATAGGCGTACAGCATTGATTTGAAGGATCACGGGACACTGAGAGACTGGAGCAATGCTGCTGTGTATATATATCCAGGTTGCTAAAGACCCAAATGTGTAACCTACGTACAGTAATAATGATTGGCAAAAAAAAAGTATTAAGTCAGTAATTAAACGTAATTTAAGTCGAAAATGACTTAAACATCCAATCAGGCTACTTTCTTCTTTATAATCTAATTTATTGAGCATACATTTTGCATTATTAAATGACAATAATTGTTACTCATGAAATTTCAGGCAAAAAGAAAAAAGTAAGTCACAGTTGACCATAGTCATGTTGAAATACTTGCTGTTTGGAGGATTAACATAGGCATGTACTTCAACAGGTTCAGCTCTTCCGTTCCCCTTCGGTTATTGTGGTAGCACGATGTCAGTGCGTTCTGTCCAGTACACAGTGGGTAAGCTTCATGGGAAGATTCTGATCAAGCAATAATAAAAAAAACTTTCGTGAATCTCTAAATGGAAATAAGCTCTTTGGTCACCTATACACACAATGCAGTTAAATGCGGTTGTGCCTATGGCCATTGATAACAGCTATTTTTTTGATCTAGTAATTTATGGTTTCTGAGCAAAGGAGAGTTTTTAGAAGGACAGTTGAGAGCCTCTTGACAAACAGGATAAGCATCTTGTGGAGAGGCGTTCTCAGATACACCCTGATCCATGTAGGAGCCGCCATCTGTTTTTTTTTTTAGTTTATAGTCAACAATGCCATAGTTTCACTATCATTGTTTTCAGAATGAAAACTGCAAAATACATATTACATACAAGAAAGATGAGGGTTACAGTACATGGTGTCTGTTAAACCATTTTGTGTAGTGGGATGGGGAAGGAAGAAACATATGCTCACAGTGATGGGTAAATATTTTTCATCACAAGACTCAATGAGATCTCTGAAACTTCATGACAGTTTCCCATCAGACTGGAGTTAGAGACAGGAGTTTGTAGTTCTGTTGCTGGTCAACCACAGGCATTGAATTCCCCTCAGGCATTGAGTCCTGAACAAGAAGAATGTATAAGCATAGCAACAGGTGCTTGTCTTTTTATGTTCACAGAGTGCACAGTTCCCAATCCAGTTCATGCCAGTACTTATAGTTTTTAATAGGCCAGAACACTTACAATATCAGGTTACTTCACTTTTTACATCTATTGAGAACATCTAGTTTGGAAACAGATATGATTTAACTTCCTGTGTCTAATACAAAAGTAGACTTTGTCTTGTCATCTGATGTTTGTCACACTCATAAAATAACTTCCAAAATATCCCAGCTTTAGAGCCACTGAGAAAAAGCTCTTACAGTTAAATCTTATATTTTAATGGAAGCTACATATTAATTACATATCACTCAGGTATGAATCAGGAATCAAGAATATAAAGGAGAGCTATGTGACTGCTCACTCTGCGAAGTGAGTTGCTGAGAGTTATCAGTCTTGAAACTCACAGTGACGAGAAAAGACTTAAGAGTACTTGATGTGAGAGATACTTTAACTAAATTTGAAACGCAGCTAAACGAATCAGGATAAAATCATGAATCAGAAAGTTCAAAGAACAGCTTTTATTTAATTAGAATCTTTTCTAACATTATAAATGTCTTTACTGTAACTTTTGATCAATGTAACTCATCCTTGATGAATAGAAGTATTGATTTCTTATTTATTTCCCCAAAATAAAATACAAATTCTTACTGACCCCAAACTTTTAAAGGGTAGTGTTTAATGTAACAAAAGCTTTCCATTTCAGATAAAAGCTGTTCTTTGAACTTTCTATTCATCAAAGAATCCTGAAATAAAATGTAAAAAACTGTTTCAACATGGATAATAATCATACATGTTTTGGAGCATAAAATCATCATATTAGAGTGATTTGTGAAGGATCATGTGACACTGAAGACTGGAGTAATGATGCTGGAAATTAGAGCTTGTTCAGGAGGATGAATTACATTTTAATATATATTATCATCAAAAGTCATTTAATAATTGCAATACTTACAGTGTTACTGTGTTTTGCGTGTATTTTTTATAGAAAAATTACACCCTCAGTGCAGACAAAGAACTTACTTAGAGAGCATAAAAAAAATCTTTCCAATCTAATCTTAAATACATCTATGTTTGACCAATATGTTGCTATGTAGAATTTGCCTCATAAATTTCACAATTAAATTACAAGAGCAACAGGCAGCAGCAATGCATATCATGAAAGACTGAAACAGTATTTATTGTTAAAGCTCTCATGAATAATTCTTGTTTTTATTTACAACTTTAGAAATATATATATTTTTAAAATAATTCCTTGAAATGCTTTCTCAAGAGCTACGTAAGAGTTTCTCTCCAAGCTACTCAAAGCTAAATATGAAATATTTCCTGGGGCTGGAAACGCCCAGAAGAGTCTCCAAAATAAGCAAATGAACACACCAGGGATGGAGATATACAATTAGTTGTAACTCGAGCTGTCAGTGATTTTTTTTGAGCAAACCGTCTCGAGTCTCAGTCTGATAATGTGAAACACTCTACAGAAATTTATATTATATATAAACTAAATTTGAAAATGCATAAATTAATCCAGATACGATATGTAAGTCGTCCTTTGACAGTTGATAAAGCTCAGTCTTTGCCGTGAAGTGATTGCTTGGGTGTTAAACTCCTCCAATGGCGACATCAGACTCCGGTCATTCCTACCTTCAGACTGAGAGCCAAAACCCGACCCAGCCGCTGGGTGTTGACGCAAGTGGGGCTCAAAACAAGAGTGGTGCCCCTGGGATCTCATCAGAAGCCCCACTTCAGCCGGCACATTTGTGCTCAGGGGGTTCCAGGTGTTCAGAGAAAGGCAGGAGGAGAGGGTCTTCCTGAGCGCAGAGACCACTGGGCTGAAAGGCAAGAAGCAGGACCAAGGAGATTAATCGGGCCCAGTGTTACCTTTTAGGATGTCTGAGAAAGACAGTGTACATTCCAACTTGCTCGATGTAGTGCACTTGAACAGAACTTCTTGTTGTAGAGTGGGTATGTACTTCCAATCCCCCCTGCACCAGAAGTAGCTCCTCCCTCTCACTCATCAGGTTCCACACTCACCTGATGTTATCTTTATATTGGGGAAGCATGAAGGCTCCAGTTAGTACAAGAGTCCATTCAAACAATCAAAAGCACCTTTTAATCTTTCTTTTCAAAGTGAACAACATTAATGACTATTTATTTTGAGGCAACATGAACAGCCAGCATGAGTGATTAGCTATAGCTAGTGATCCTAAACTATGTGGCAAGAGTAATTAAATAATGTTACATAAGCTAAAGTAAATATTTTTGCCCTTTCAAATCCTGTCAAAGCAAAAGAGTCGCAAATTCAGAACTGTAAAAAAGAAAGGCTATCATAAAAATGAATAGAATAGAAAAGAATGTTTTAGGTAAAAATTAGGTGTGTATTGTCTTTTTCACATCTATCTATATTGCAGGAACAGACAATTGTAGTTCTTAAAAACTGAATATTGGAAATGAACATACATTTCCTTGGCACAAATGAAAAAATTAAGTAAATTAAGCTTTAAAATCGTTAAGGTGCATAGAATAGATGAGATTGTTGGTTAAAGATCGCAAACAATAAAAAACATAGAAATGGATTAATATGAATAAATATCTGCGTCAAGTTGAAATAAATAAATATTTTTGTAGATTAAACATTTGATCAATATTCTTCATTTAATTAAAACTAAATTAATGTAAAAGATTTTTTTTTGGAATTGAGGTTATGGACCAATTACCTTTTTTGTGGTAATCTTCTATATTTATACTATTATATAGTGCATTACCATAATGTATCATTACAGTTGGATATTTAGCAACAAGTCAAATAGTTACACTAAATATATGTTTACAATATAATGTTTACAAGTTCTGGTCTTCAGTAAATATGACCCCACAGTTGAAATGAATAAGGCAAATGTGAAGAAAAAAAATGTCAACAAAATAAAAAATCCGGCACAAATCTGAATTTTTTACACAGAAATAAAGGCCTCATACTGACATAATGCAAGGTATCATAAATAAAAATTTCATATGCAAGCTAATGGTGTAGTGGGTAATTGTGTGGTATATGATCCAAAAGTACTTTATATCTCCAAAAACACAGTGTTAATGAATAGATGAGAAAAAGTTAGACAGACGGAAAAAAAGCAAATATAAATTATTTATATGATTTAACAAATACACAAAACACAATAATAAATCGCAATATCATTGAAATAAAGTAAAATTGAATAGTTTATATATATATATATATATATATATATATATATATATATGTGTGTATATTGTGAACATTCATATAATGTAAATCATTAAATAAATAACGAAATAGCAAGACCAGTTTAAGAAACGACTTTTTGTTATTGGGTCTTGCTTATTATTTCATTTTATTTATTTAATGATTTACATTATATGTAATGTTGTGTGTGTGTGTGTGTGTGTGTGTGTGTGTGTGTGTGTGTGTGTGTGTATAATGTATTTATTTACTTATTTTCAATGCACGCTGGCTGATTATTGTTTGTGTTCTTAAGTGCATTGAATAATTTATCGTTTTTTTGTTTGTTATTTCATCTTATTCGTAACACATGTTTTTGGAATATAAAGTTGTTTGTCCACACGATTACCCGCTACGCCATTAGTTTGGTATGAAAATTTGTTTATGATACCTTGCGTATATTCTAGTCTAGCTTGTTCTGTGTAAAATTCAGAGTTCTGCCGGATTTTTATTTTTGTTTGATTTTCTTCACCATTTGCCAAGTATTCAATGTGCGTTCATCGTGACCATGAAGACCAGAATATAAAACATATGTGTAAACATGTGTTGACCTTAATCATTCTGCGCCTGCTGTTGATGATACATTATGGTAAATAGGTGTATAATGGTCCTATTGATATAGAAGATTACCACAAAAAAAGGTAATTGGTCCATCACAATTCCAAAAATATTTACATTAATTAAGTTTAATTAGATGAAGATTGCATTTAAATCAAATGTTTAATCTACAAAATTCTTCCTTATTTACTTTATGTACTATATTTATTCATATTAATCCCATCTCTTGATGTTTTTATTTGCGTTAATTTAACCAAACAATCCCTCATCTCTATTTTATGTATCCTAACAATTTTAAAGCTAATTTGTGCTTTAATTTTTCATTTGTGCGAGGAAATCTATGTTTCCTTCATTCAGTTTTGAACTTACGTGTCTGTATCAATATGAGATGTGAAAAAAACAAGTATAAAGATTTACCTAAAACTAATTCTTTTGTATTCTTCCTTCATTTTATGATAGCCTTTTTATTTTTCGGTTGCTGGGCGGGTACTTTTTTCTTTGGCAGGGCGAGTTTAGTGAAAAGGCGGAAATGTGTTTGCGCTTTATGTAAGCATATTTAATGAATCTCTGCATAGTAAAGTTACTAATGCGTATTATGCTGATATTTAGCTCCATTCTCAAAATAAATAGGTGATTTATTTGTTGTCGTTTCTGGCGTATAGATATTGGTGTAATGGCGGTCTCTCTTGCTCTTCGACATTTATGTCCCATAATAAAGTAACATCAGGTGATGTATGAATATAATAAGTGGTGACTTGATAAGGGGCAAGGGTAGCGGAGCAGCTTGGGTTCTGTTCAGTGCACTACAGAGCAGTTCATGCACTGTATTTCTCAGCACATCTGAATGGGCCATTTTCTGTGTGTGTCTGCTTTCAGCCGCATGGTCGGCTCTGAGTTCTCTACTGTTCTCTGAACACCTGCGAACCCCGACACATGTGCAAGCTGGCAAAGTGAGCTGATAATCCGGGCACCATCTTGTTCCAACTACTGTAAACACCGGCAAGATCCGGTTTTTACTTTAGCGTGTAAAGGAGAGGAATGGCCAAAAAGCCAATGGTCATATAAAGTAGAGGCAGAAAGGCCGGGGTTATTCGGCCATAAAGCTGACACTCATAACTGTAGAAGGATACTTATGTCTCCTAAACTTATTTATGCATTTCAATTTAGTTTATATATAATATGGATTTCTTAAGTGTTTCACATTATCAGACTAAGAACTGATCATAGAAGAAATAGCTACACTGAGTTCACTAATTATATTCTTATTATCATTGTGCTATTTGCTTTTATTTAGAAACTCTTATAGACTTGAACCAGGATTTTTATATTTTAGTTAGGTAGTCCTAAATTATAGTATAGAGAAACATTGAGGAGATATTTAAAAATATGTTTTCTAAGTTATAAATAAACAAGAATTATTAGAGTTGGTTTACAAAGTGGAGTATTGTCCCGTCTTTTCATGATCCGTATGTGTAGTTGTTTGTATTGTGAAAAATTATACAAATTATTAAACCGTCGGACATCCCCATTCGAAGGTATTTAGAGTTAAATTAGATTTTTTATGTTCTTTTAAAGAAAATCTTTTTTGAATTGTTTTTTTGATGAGAAATGCACAAAAAACACAAGTAATATTGTGAAATATTATGACAATTTTAAAATGACTTTTATGTTAATATATATTAAAATGTGAATTATTCGCTGAAAAAAGCTGATTTTTCAGCATCATTTATTCCATCTTCAGTGTCACATGATCCTTCACGAATCACTCTAATATGATGATTTTATGCTCCAAACATGTATGATTTGTATCCATGTTGAAAACAGTTTTACATTTTTATTTCAGGATTCTTTGATAAATGAGAAAGTTCAAAAGGACAGCTTTTTATCTGAAATGGAAGAGCTTTGTTTCAGTTAAACACTACCCTTAAAAAGTCTGGGGACAGTCAGAATTTGTATTTATTTTTGGGGGAATAAACAATATGAAATCGAATTGCTCTATTCATCAGAGGATGAGTTACATTGATCAAAAGTTACAGTAAGAGCATTTATAACGATTCGAAAAATGTACTAATTAAATAGAAGCCTTTTTTCTTTGAACTTCTTCTTCATAATTCTGTTCTGATTCGTTTGCGTTTCAATTTAGTTAAAGTATCTCACATAAATTATTTTAAGATCTTCATTTATCGTTCCAACTCAATAACTGTCCGATAACTCACTTCAAGTGGAGTAGCAAGCTCTGTTTATTACTGATTCTGATTTCATCTAGTGATATGTAAATTAATATGTAGTTCATAAAATGAGTTTAATATAGAGTTTTCTCAGTGGCTCTAACTGGGAATATTTTGAACTATTTTATGAGTGTCCAATGACAACAATCTCTTTGTATTCAACATATAGTTAATTATATTTGTTTTCCAAATTCGATGTCTAAATAGATGTAAAAAAAGTGAAGTAACCTGATATTGTAAGTGTTATTCGCCTTATTAAAAACTGCTGGAACTGATATGAAAGAATTCAATTGGGAACTGCGTATTGAACAAGTGGAGACAAACACTTGTTATTATGCTATCATTCTTTTTTCTGTTCCGGGACAGAAGTAATCCTAAAGGAATTTCGATGCGTGTGGTTTTGACCACAACAGAACTCCCGGACTCTTGTCTCTAACCAAGTCTTGGCAAAAAAACTGTCGTGAGAAGTTTCAGAATCTGTGAGTCTGTGATGAAGGATTTTACCATCACTGTGAGCATATGTTTTCTTCCTACTACTACAAAATAGTTTAACAACACCATGTCTATTAACCCTCATCTTCTATGTAATATGTATTACTGCAGTTTATTCTGAAAACAATGATAGTGAAATATGGTTGTTGGTATAGACTAGAAAAAAAACAGATGGCAAGTCCCCCTAATGATACAGGTGTATCTGGGGAGCAGCCTCTCCACCAAGATGCTTATATGTTGTAGAGAGAGGCTCTCAAATATCCTCTAAGAAAAACTACTCCTTTGCTCAGAAACAATTGAATTATTTGAGTGCAAAAAAATGACTGTATAAATGGCAGATAGGCACAAACCAACAATTGGCGCTGGTGTGTGGTGACCCAAAGAGCTATTTCCATTTCAAGTCGCAAAAAGTTTTTATTATTTGATCAGAATCTTCCATGAAGCTGATCTATGATTGCAAACAGAGCAAATAGACGGCTAAATATACCACAATAACCAAAGGGGAGCCAAAAGAGCTGAACCTGTTCAAAAAGTTTTGCGTGCCTGGGTGTTCTCATTGTTTCGCAACGCGCATGTTGGAACTATGGTATATGGTCAATGTGCAGTTTATTCCTTTTGCCTGGGAAAATTTCATGAGTAACATATTGTCATTTATGCAGAAATGTTATTCCAATAATTGACGATTTTATAAAGAAGAAACGCCTTACCTGGATGTAGTCATTTAGACTTGAGTCATTTAGTGTTTGGTTTAATACTTTTTTGCCAATGGTATACTGTCCAATAGGTTTAGCATTTGGTCTTTCACAACCTGGATATATTACCCGCACCGGCATCCTCCAGTCCGGCTGTCCAAAGTGATCCTTCGATGCTGTGACCTATTAAAGGAGTCGTTCACTTTTGAAAAAAACTATTTTGAAAAATCGATGACAAAGTTTTGGTTTCCTGAGCTGGAATCTTGACCTTGCTATCCTTCTGTGATCGGCCAACCGATAACTTCTCCTCTTCAAACTCATTTAATCAATCAACAAATCTTTTTCAAGTCTTTTGGTTAAATTTTGACAAATAAAACGAATAAATGTCATCACAGTACAAGCAACCGCAAGCATTGAGCTATAGAAACTAAACTTTGTTAAAAAAAAATGAGAGTGACTTACAACTGATTTGACCCTTATTTGAGTAAACTTGAGCTCCTTTTGAACAGTTTGTGATATACTGAAATGTTGTTTGACCCCTTGAAACTGATCCCGCTGAAATTGCATTAAACTCTGGAATGTTTATTCAAAAACCTTAATTTCTTTTTCAAAATTGAAGAAGGATGACATGGACATCTTGAATCATGGGGTGAGTAAATTATCAGCAATTTTTTTTGAAAAGTGAATATTACTACTTTTAAATATGCTCAAATAAAAAGTAGTATTACTTTAAATCGTAGCCCGTATTGATCTCAAAACTGGCACAAATCCATGAAAGAAAAAGTGAGTGTGAACTTGCGTTAAGAATAAGTTCAGTTCTCTGTACCAAGCAAATCACACCCCTTCCTCTCACTCCAAGATCATGGAGCCCCCGACTTGATCGCAAACACACATTATAAAAAGTCCGGTGTACTGAACTCACACGTGATTGTATCACGATTGTGAATCATTGTTCATCTAAACCTTCCTTCATCTCCAGATTTGAGCCAAATTCATCACAAACTTCAAACTAAGTGCGTAAATATGCTACTGTACCAAGTACCAGGCCGACTGTGGGCAACCTGAAGTAAAATGTTACGCGTGAGGGAAAGTGTATGAGAAAACCAATTATATAGGAATTTAGTCTATTTTTTGTGAATGTGAGTTATCACATTTTTTCATGTGAGAAGCGACCAAACGGCAATTACTACAAAAATCGATTCACTGGCTCATTGAAAATATGTGCTTTCAATTTTAGTGAATAATATTACTTTTATTATAAGGAGTTTGAGAACAAATTTTGATGTGAATTTTGTGACTAAAGCTATAACTTTAATTATATGTTTTTTCAAGGCTTTGAAGCTTACCTCAGATGACAGGACTTCAATCGGGGAAATGCTGGAATATTTCTCCCACGGGCTTGAAGTGCGTCACAACAACCCGAATAAAGTGCAGGTGGCTAGGGGCAAAGTAATCAACCAATCACATGGCAGTTGCTACAATTCCATTAGGGTGTCGTATCGTCAGCAATATTCTGGGGGAACTTCAACTGAAGAATGCAGATCAGAAAAAAGTGATTAACAATTTTTGATTGGTGGTTTGTTCAATTATAAGTATTCACAATCTTGTTCGTTACTGCCTTCAGCAAGGCACAACCATTATTAGGTTTTACAAGAAGATGTGTGAAAGGAAATCCGGCATATGGGCATACCCCTGAAAAAAATAGTATTGATATTTAGAGGTCAGAAGTGAATGGCCAACAAACTTTAAGCTGATTGCAAAGAGCAACTTTGACTGAAAATAACACTTAATTCTACAACCAAAGAGTATGCACCAACATTGTCAACCACAACACAACCACGACCTGAGATGCAATGGGCTTACAACAGCGGAGGACCCCACAAGGTACCACTCATCTCACTTTACAAATGGTAAAAATCCGACAGTTAAGAAGCTGGAAAAATGTTGCCTGGGTTCTGATAAGTCAAACTGTTCAGACGATTCAGATGGTCAAGTTGGAATTTTGGCCATAAACAGAATGGGGGACATGGATCCATTAGTGCCTTGTTTTCCTGTGCAGGCTGGTGGTGGGCATCTAATGGCATGTCAGATGTTTTCTTGGCACACTTTCGCTTCATTGCTGGAGCATCTTTAAAGGCCACAGGCTACCTGACAGTTGTTCTCAAGGGCCATGTCCATCCTTTATCCACCTCTCATGACTACTTCCGGCAGGGATAATGGCCTCGCTGCTAAAGAATGAGTCTTCAACCCAATCAAGCATTTTGATAATCAAAACAAAGGCTTGATCCTAAATATGCATCCCCAGCTGCTCCATCAACTGCAAGAATCCCTATAGCCTTTCTCGATGTGACCAGTAATTATAAAGATGTTCAGCCTATTGTTGATGTGGCATGTTAGGTGTAAGAAATTAAGGCATTCCCTGATAAAAGGGGTGCAAACACGGTATTTAGGTACATAATAATGTTCCATCATGTGTGTGTGCTATTATTATGTGTGTGTGTATAAAATGGTGACTTATTTCTGTACCTATTTCTAGACCTGTACCTCTGGGACTTTCGTGTGCGAATTCTTGTACCTTTGCTCATTTTGTATGATTTTCGATAGTTCCTCTTTAATGAAAAGTTTGTTTTATGATCACCTCATAAATGCTGTTAGGTTAGTAATATTTTTTGTCATCCCATGGGGAGTGAATCAGAGATCTTTCGAACCCGTTCGCACTCAAAAACTGTGGCTCTGTGATCTGTGTGTGGGTGCATTTGCCCAACCTATTTTTTTCAAATTTCATGATGTTAATCGTGACTTAATATTCTTCTACGCCCGTTCGATTCATAGTTCGTCTATTCGTACACGCATCTGACTCGATCAGCATGAAATGCGCTGTATAATGGCAAGCTTTCTTTTGATGACCCCTGGGTCAAGCCATCCCACCCAAAGCCAATCCTTCCTCGCAATCCGGCCTGTGTGAGCTCTGTTCACCGTGTGTATTCGTCTCACTCTCACAAATCAAAGAAGATATGGTGACTGATGATCAAAGTTTGTATTATCGTTATCAGGTTCTGGAGGCACGTGTCTTTCACTGTTTCTATGTTGCACGCACTTGACTGGGGACAAAGTGGGAGTTAGACACTTGCGGTAACAACTTCTTCGAAGCAAATAAGATTTAACCTGAAAATAATTGTGCTTTTTCTTTCTTCTGTGGTGAATAGCCTAAATTACTTTTTTAATAAATTAATTATTATTGTATTTTTCAATTATTGTTTGTGATTTATCCTCTTTCAGAGGGAAAACAGATTGAATCTTATAGCAATTGATAAAAAAGTACAAATTTTGAATTCAAGAAGGACAAACTTGGGCAAGAACTTAAGACAGTAGAAGTTGGTAAGTGCAAGAAGATTGTTAAACTCATACACATATTGGCAGTAAGAGAAATAATAAAGCAACTTTTTGTCTGCCAGGGTGACCAATTCCTCGTGGAGAGCTGCGCGTGACACTGAAAACTGTGCCACGCTCACATGGGTTGATACATTTACAATCAAGACTCAGTGTCTTTTATTCAGCAGCATGTAGTCCGGTGTTGGGGAAGCTGACTCACTGTGTTACTAGATGACTAGATAATTAATAGTGGTGTTGAATTACTTTTATGGAAAGTAATGTGTTACATTACTTTTGCATTTTCTCTTCTCATCACGGCTGGGCCCATTGTTTCGTATTTTGGTATTTTAACAAAAAAGCCCCATCTTTGTACAAAGTGTAATGGCCTCTTTCCGCGCTAAAGATGAATGAATCAGACCTCAGGCTGAAGGAAAATGCAGCTTGAACAAACCTAACTTGTGCTCCATTCTGGATTCAATAATGGTGTGTTGCTTCAGCAGATAAAAAACGAACAAGAACAAAAACAAAATATAAATGTTTATCTTAAAGGTACGGGATATGCAGGATTTTTGCAGTAAAATATCCAAAAACACTCCACAAATGTTATATATTTTGTTTTAGTTGATTACTTACAAATATCCAAATGTTGAGATATTTGTAATGATCAAAGAATCCAATTTTAACCAAGAAAACGGGCAATATAAGCCAGTGATGAGTAGGCATCAATGGCAATCATATGGCATTCTCCCAACTTGGCAGATTTGAGCCTGTCTGCAAAAAAGTAACCCATGCGCAAAACAATAATTGAGTGCGGTCAGGTCCATTAATGTAGAAGGTCAATTTCGCAACTATTATTTGCTTTGTTCAAACATTATGAACCATGGCAAGCAAACTTTGGTCAAGAAGTGGACGAGACAAAGGTTAGGCTGCGCAAAATGTGGGGGAAATGTAAGTCTGCGATTCCTGAGGTCAATATTGCAAAAATTGCGATATAATAAACAAATGGTTTCCTGCGTCAACTTGCTGGTTTCTAAAGCAAAATGCACACACAGATTTGGTGGTCACTGTGTATTAATGTTGTCCTTATCAAACTAGCAACAACAACTAAATGATTGATAGCACGTCGAGTGAAACAATAAACCATTGATGTCTGGTTAAAAATAGACAGGCACCCCACAAATAGTCTGCCGATACATGAGTTATAAATTATATATTTATATATAGACTAATGCCTTTAATAATGTTACAAAAGTTCAGTGAGCAAGTGAGTAATTTTCTCTGTTTCCCTTTTTTCTTTTGATTCACTCCCAACAGCACCGCTATGTCGCTGCTCACCCTTTAAGGGCAGACAGTTGGAATGGATATCACACAACGCTCACCAGCAAAACTTACTTTCGTCCATCTAACTTTGACTGTCTATGTTATGAAGATACTGGAAGCAAACAGTTTTGCATAGTGTGTTATTGTTTTTGTTCAAGCTGCGAAAGACTATTCTAGGCGGCACACGGCTGCTGTGCATGCGCATTATACTGGCAAGTCTTTGTGAGTCACGGTAAGACGTTTTTGGCACGTTCAGGACATTTTTTCACAGGCAGCAACAAGGGCTTTACTTGTCCACTTTATTTTGTCATGCCAAATAGTTTTAAAAAACGTTGCGTGAGGTGGGTGGGCGCTCAAATGGTTCAAAGCAATGTGGTAACTTCTCTAATGTACAATCGACCCGAGCGCTGATCATTTTTGAGTCACTCTTCAATAGTCGGCTGAGTAGTTGTTGATGTGGACACCCCATTGGGACAGATATTGAACGTCTATGGTGGCCGCTTCAGGCTGTCCAACAGATGAACCCCCATGATGAATGCAATAATTTTGATCCATACGACAATGAGCCCGCATCCTAGAAAGGCGCGCGAGACAGTAAACATATATGAATCTATAAATTATCAAGTCGGGATCTAGACACACAGCGTACACTTTAAGCCTCATAAATTAGGTACATGCATGTGTTTAATTTTGAGATACACAAATGTCAAAACTAGTAACTTATAGTATGGTATGTGAAGTTAATAGGACGGATATGAACGTATATTGTGAGAGTAGCTAGGACTCATTTCAGATCAACCCTAAAAATTAATGTGAAGTCTCAAAAATATGAAAACTGAAGATACATTTTTGTAAGTTAAAAAATAAGTTAAATTAAAATTTAATACAGATTAACAAAAAATGCTTCATTTTTGTTCTCTTTCCAATGGATTCATTTGATTGTATGATAAATTAGAGTTTGGCACTCAATTACAATTGTAAAGCCCAACCAAACAAACAAAAAACAACAAAAATAAGTCTTTAAAGTCCTGGACATGCGAGGTGCAAACAGACACCGCCACACACCAACACACGCACAATATGTTTTTTATATTTAAAAATCGACCAACCTGAGAAAATTGGTATAGTATTGCAAAAAAATCACTGAGAAATCCCCAAGCCTCTACGGAGACTGTAGTGTAAAATGCCACTATAGTGATTAAAAATGTGCTTATTAGGTGATAAAAAGTGCCAGATAACGTGTATCTTTTTTTTCAAAAAAATTGTTAACCTAGGCTTACTCTAAAATGTGAGATACGGCTTTGAATAAATGAAAAATAAACAATTTATTATTATGTTCAATGGAAAAATGGTAATTAATT
>JAQIUQ010006504.1:0-14782 GCA_030378365.1 Hybognathus amarus
AGGGCCCAAGCCCTGAAAGGCGCCAGAGCCCTAATATTTTCCTTCCGATTATTAGGGCCCAAGCCCTGAAAGCGCAGAGCCCTATTGTTTTCCTTCCGATTATTATTCTCAGGGCCCAAGCCCTGAAAGGGCGCAGAGCCCTATTGTTTCCTTCCGAAATTATTTTTTTTTTTTTTTTTTTTTTTTTTTTTTTTTTTTTTTTTTTCTTTTTTTTTTCTAGCGACTACTCGGGCACTTTTGGGGCCCTTAACATGCTCGAAAACTCTTGAAACTTTGCACACGGGTCAGAACCCGCGGCCATCAGAGCCGGGCTGAAGCTGGTACCCGGGCGTGGCAGGGCGGCTCGTCAGCGCCCCCTGGAATGGGGTCCGAACACCTGGTCCATAACTCAAACACACTTGCATGTAATAATATGAAACTCGGTACACATGTCGATAGCAGAATTTCATCTATACCTCGTGTTCTTACTTTTTACCCCAGCCCAACAGGAAGTCGGCTATTGAGGTTTTTTTGTAAAACACACGCAATGAACTTTTAAATACTCCTCCTAGAGCTCTGATCCAAATTCGACAAAACTCGGTCAGCGTGAAGTCAAGACATTGAGGATGAAAGTTTGTGTGGGGATTTTTGATATCTTGAACGGTTTGGCCGTGGCGAGGAAACGAAACTATGGCGAGAAACGTGAAACAGGAAGTGTGTCATAACTTCAGCATACATTAACTGATCTGGATGAAACTTCAGCAGTGCGTTCGCTGTAAGAGGACGATCACATGGATGTGACTATTGTGAGTCAAAGTTATAGCGCCACCAACTGGCAGCAGGAAGTGTGTCACTTTCAAAATGCTTTGAAATCACCCTCTTATTTTTACCCGATTTGCTTCAAACTTCATCTGTATAATGTAAATACACGGCAGATGAAGACCTATGAATGGATTCTTGATATCTTTGAAACTGTTGCCGTGGCGACGCATCAAACTTTACCATTCTTTTAGGATGCATTCTTTTAGGGATTCGAACATTTGTCCATAAATCAAACACACGTGCATGGATTAATATGAAACTCGGTACACTCATAGATCACATCAGGCCAAACAACTTTCGTGCTCTAAGTTTTACGACAGTTCGAACGGAAGTCGGGAATTATGTTTTTTTTTTTTAGATAAATGTCCTAGAAAAACATCAAATTACAACCCATGCTGTTACCAATCACCACCAAACTCGATATGCATGAAGTCAAGACATTGAGGATGCTAAATTCCGGACGGATTTGTGATATCTCGAACGGTTTGGCCGTGGCGAATTTTTTTGACTAAAAAAGGACACATAAAGTGTGTTATAACTTGGTTAGTTTTACTGACAGTTACAAAACTTGCCGTGTATATTGTTCTATTCAAGCCAAACAACTTTCTAATTAACAATAATAAGCTCAAACCCACAGAAAGTCAGATATTGTAGTTTGAATATGATCATGCTCTTTCTGAGCCTGAGTCTTTCTTGAGTCTCTTGACACACAGTCTGTGTGTGTGTGTGTGTGTGTGTAGGGGGAGGGGGCTTAATCATTTCACTGTGTGTCTGGCCTGCTAAAGTAAATACATTTCTTAAGCCTGGTATTTTTTAAATAAGTTTTTATTTTTATTTTTTTATAAGTAAAGGCATATAACCTGTTTAATTGTAGTGCATTGACAATAGTTTTATATAATTAGTGTATTAATTAAATTAACTTGGTCCATAAATCAAAAAGGAAGTGTGTTAAAACTTCTGCATACATTAACTGATCTTGATGAAACTTCAGCAGTGTGTTCGTTGTAAGAGGCCGATCACATGGATGTGACTATTGTGAGTCAAATATATAGCGCCACCAACTGGAAGCAGAAAGTGTTTCACTTTCAAAATGCTTTGAAATCACACTCTTACTTTTACCCGATTTGCTTCAAACTTCATCTGTATAATGTAAACACACGCCAGATGAAGAGCTGTGAAAGCATTATTCAATATCTAAGATAATGTTGCCATAGCAACGCATCAAACTTTAACATTCCTTTTTTTTGATGATTTTGAGTCTCTTAGCGGCTTTTGGGGCCCTTAATGGGTTTGAAAACTCTTGAAACTTTGCACACAGGTCAGATCCCACAGCCATCAGAGCCGGGAAGATGGTACCCGGGTGTGGCAAGGGGGCTAGACAGCGCCCCCTGGAACGGGGTCCAAAAACTTGGTCCATAAATCAAACACGCTTGCATGTAATAATATGAAACTCAGTACACATGTTGATCTCATCGTTTCATATATTCATATATTCTCCTCAAGCCGGACAACTTTCTAATTTACACTCATGAGCTAGGACCCACAGAAAGTCAGATATTTTGGTTTGAAAATGTTGAGTGTCTCTCTGAGCCTACACTTCTGTATGGCAAGCCCTTTTAACATTTAAAAGCTAAGTTTGACTATTCGTAATTAACATTGTAGATATCAACAACGTCTTTCTAGTCGTAATTACATTTTGGATAGTTTGTATTATCATTTAAGATATCTGTAACGTAATTGTGACTAGTCGAAACGACAGATAGAGTATGGCAAGCCGTTTTAACATTTAATCATTTTAACCTACTAGTCTCTATTTTCATGCTACTAGTACTTATTTTTTAGATACTAGTATCTATTCCATTAAGTACTAGTACTTATTCATTAGCTACTAGTGCTTATTCTTTTAGATACTAGTGCCTTTTCTTTAGATACTAGTGTTTATTCTTTAGGTACTAGTACCTTTTAAAGATACTAGTACTTATTCATTAGACACTAGTCCTTATTTATTAGATACTAGTACTTATTCATTAGATGCTAGTCCTTATTCATTACATACCAATGCTTATTAATTAGTTACTAGTACTTATTCATTAGATGCTAGTACCTATTAAATAGATACTAGTACTTATTCATTAGACACTAGTACTTATTTCAATGGTGACTAGTAACTATTCTTTTGTTACTAGTCACATTTTTTCCAGTGACTTCTATGGTGATCTGTCATTCAGATATCAACTATTCAGTTCTGACTAGTATGTTAGTATGTATTCCAATTGTGGAATACATACTAGTATGTATTCCAAAGCAGGGGTTACGTTTTTGCACGTCGTGCAGAATAACCCTAAAGGCACCAAGGTGGCGGTGCCACCGGCTTTATATATATATATATATATATATATATATATATATATAGCTGCGAGCAGCGATGGAGGGCCAAAGCCGGCGGTACCGCCATCCCGGTGCCTTTAGGCACCGGGGTTGCGGTGCCACCGGCTTGGGCCCGCAATCGCTGCTCGCAGCTATATATTTTTTTTTTTTTTTCTAGCGACTATTCGGGCACTTTTGGGGCCCTTAACATGCTCGAAAACTCTTGAAACTTTGCACACGGGTCAGAACCCGCGGCCATCAGAGCCGGGCTGAAGCTGGTACCCGGGCGTGGCAGGGCGGCTCGTCAGCGCCCCCTGGAATGGGGTCCGAACACCTGGTCCATAACTCAAACACACTTGCATGTAATAATATGAAACTCGGTACACATGTCGATAGCAGAATTTCATCTATACCTCGCGTTCTTACTTTTTACCCCAGCCCAACAGGAAGTTGGCTATTGAGGTTTTTTTGTAAAACACACGCAATGAACTTTTAAATACTCCTCCTAGAGCTCTGATCCAAATTTGACAAAACTCGGTCAGCGTGAAGTCAAGACATTGAGGATGAAAGTTTGCGTGGGGATTTTTGATATCTCGAACGGTTTGGCCGTGGCGAGGAAACGAAACTATGGCGAGAAACGTGAAACAGGAAGTGTGTCATAACTTCAGCATACATTAACTGATCTGGATGAAACTTCAGCAGTGCGTTCACTGTAAGAGGACGATCACATGGATGTGACTATTGTGAGTCAAAGTTATAGCGCCACCAACTGGCAGCAGGAAGTGTGTCACTTTCAAAATGCTTTGAAATCACCCTCTTATTTTTACCCGATTTGCTTCAAACTTCATCTGTATAATGTAAATACACGGCAGATGAAGACCTATGAATGGATTCTTGATATCTTTGAAACTGTTGCCGTGGCGACGCATCAAACTTTACCATTCTTTTAGGATGCATTCTTTTAGGGATTCGAACATTTGTCCATAAATCAAACACACGTGCATGGATTAATATGAAACTCGGTACACTCATAGATCACATCAGGCCAAACAACTTTCGTGCTCTAAGTTTTACGACAGTTCAAACGGAAGTCGGGAATTATGTTTTTTTTTTTTTAAATAAATGTCCTAGAAAAACATCAAATTACAACCCATGCTGTTACCAATCACCACCAAACTTGGTGTGCATGAAGTCAAGACATTGAGGATGCTAAATTCCGGACGGATTTGTGATATCTCGAACGGTTTGGCCGTGGCGAATTTTTTTGACTAAAAAAGGACACATAAAGTGTGTTATAACTTGGTTAGTTTTACTGACAGTTACAAAACTTGCCGTGTATATTGTTCTATTCAAGCCAAACAACTTTCTAATTAACAATAATAAGCTCAAACCCACAGAAAGTCAGATATTGTAGTTTGAATATGATCATGCTCTTTCTGAGCCTGAGTCTTTCTTGAGTCTCTTGACACACAGTCTGTGTGTTAGTGTGTGTGTGTGTAGGGGGAGGGGGCTTAATCATTTCACTGTGTGTCTGGCCTGCTAAAGTAAATACATTTCTTAAGCCTGGTATTTTTTAAATAAGTTTTTATTTTTATTTTTTTATAAGTAAAGGCATATAACCTGTTTAATTGTAGTGCATTGACAATAGTTTTATATAATTAGTGTATTAATTAAATTAACTTGGTCCATAAATCAAAAAGGAAGTGTGTTAAAACTTCTGCATACATTAACTGATCTTGATGAAACTTCAGCAGTGTGTTCGTTGTAAGAGGCCGATCACATGGATGTGACTATTGTGAGTCAAATATATAGCGCCACCAACTGGCAGCAGAAAGTGTTTCACTTTCAAAATGCTTTGAAATCACACTCTTACTTTTACCCGATTTGCTTCAAACTTCATCTGTATAATGTAAACACACGCCAGATGAAGAGCTGTGAAAGCATTATTCAATATCTAAGATAATGTTGCCATAGCAACGCATTCAAACTTTAACATTCCTTTTTTTTTGATGATTTTGAGTCTCTTAGCGGCTTTTGGGGCCCTTAATGGGTTTGAAAACTCTTGAAACTTTGCACACAGGTCAGATCCCACAGCCATCAGAGCCGGGAAGATGGTACCCGGGTGTGGCAAGGGGGCTAGACAGCGCCCCCTGGAACAGGGTCCAAAACTTGGTCCATAAATCAAACACGCTTGCATGTAATAATATGAAACTCAGTACACATGTTGATCTCATCGTTTCATATATTCATATATTCTCCTCAAGCCGGACAACTTTCTAATTTACACTCATGAGCTAGGACCCACAGAAAGTCAGATATTTTGGTTTGAAAATGTTGAGTGTCTCTCTGAGCCTACACTTCTGTATGGCAAGCCCTTTTAACATTTAAAAGCTAAGTTTGACTATTCGTAATTAACATTGTAGATATCAACAACGTCTTTCTAGTCGTAATTACATTTTGGATAGTTTGTATTATCATTTAAGATATCTGTAACGTAATTGTGACTAGTCGAAACGACAGATAGAGTATGGCAAGCCGTTTTAACATTTAATCATTTTAACCTACTAGTCTCTATTTTCATGCTACTAGTACTTATTTTTTAGATACTAGTATCTATTCCATTAAGTACTAGTACTTATTCATTAGCTACTAGTGCTTATTCTTTAGATACTAGTGCCTTTTCTTTTAGATACTAGTGTTTATTCTTTAGGTACTAGTACCTTTTTAAAGATACTAGTACTTATTCATTAGACACTAGTCCTTAGTTATTAGATACTAGTACTTATTCATTAGATGCTAGTCCTTATTCATTACATACCAATGCTTATTAATTAGTTACTAGTACTTATTCATTAGATGCTAGTACCTATTAAATAGATACTAGTACTTATTCATTAGACACTAGTACTTATTTCAATGGTGACTAGTAACTATTCTTTTGTTACTAGTCACATTTTTTCCAGTGACTTCTATGGTGATCTGTCATTCAGATATCAACTATTCAGTTCTGACTAGTATGTTAGTATGTATTCCAATTGTGGAATACATACTAGTATGTATTCCAAAGCAGGGGTTACGTTTTTGCACGTCGTGCAGAATAACCCTAAAGGCACCAAGGTGGCGGTGCCACCGGCTTATATATATATATATATATATATATATATATATATATATATATATATATATATATAAATATAGCTGCGAGCAGCGATGGAGGGCCAAAGCCGGCGGTACCACCATCCCGGTGCCTTTAGGCACCGGGGTTGCGGTGCCACCGGCTTGGGCCCGCGATCGCTGCTCGCAGCTATATTTAATTCTTTTTTCGCTTTATCTGAGACAGACATTAAGACAAATTAATTATTAATATATATTTGATGTGATGAAATATAAATAAAATAAAAAAGTTATAAAATATTATAAACACTGTGAAAATTTTGTCCACCAAATCAAAGTCAGGACATTAGTGAAATGTTTTTATTATTATTATTATTATTTTGGAAATTATTTTTTAAGATTACAAGGTGTACATTTGTTATTATTATTTTTGGTTGGTTGCACAAAATGAGAAAAAATGTAAAATAAATAAAAAAAACAACAAAATAATCCATGAAAAAAAACAACAACAAAAAAAACATAAGAAACCATAAATAAAAAAAACTTGGTGCAAGTATTTTAAATTATTATTATTATTATTATTATTATTAGGGCCCGAGCACTAGCTGTGAGAGGCCCTATTGAAACTGTTGGGGTTATTTATTTTTTCTTTTTTCTTTTTTCTTTTTTCTGCAAATTAAGCGCCATTTCCGTGGCCGCAACATGCTCAAAAAGTCACCAAATTTGGCACGCATGTCAGGACTGGTGAAAAATTTCGTATTTTGTGGGTTTCGAGGATGGGCGGGGCAAAATGGCTCGCTCAGCGCCACCTAGAAAATTGGAAAAAATTAGCCCCTCGTCTACGTTCAACCTACATGCATGAAATTTGGTGGGGACGTGTATCATGTCAAAACGCACAAAAAACCCTCAAGAACACCTACCCTAAACTCGACAGGAAGTCCGCCATTTTGAATTTGGCGGCCATTTTGAGACGATTTACACACTCCGTACTTTAACGAACTCCTCCTAGGGATTTAGTCGGATCGACTTCAAATTTCTGCTGTGCCTTCTAAAGGCATTGACGATGTAAAGTTGTGCTATCTGCGTGTTTTCATCAATGGGCGTGTCCGTGGCGTCGATGATTCGCCATGAAACAGGAAGTTGTAGTAACTTGGCTGTAAATGCCCAGATCTGCACGAAATTTTACACATTTGACAAGAGTCCCGCCCTGAACAAATCCACATGCCGACATTCACCCACAGTCATAGCGCCACCTAGTGGCAACAGGAAATGACCTTTAACGAAGCAGCCTCCGCCGCATGTTTGACCGACATGTACAAAATTTCTGTGGTTCATTTACCATGTCCAGACGCACAGAAAAGTCTCTTGGAGCGATGCCCTAAACTCGACAGGAAGTCCACCATTTTGAATTTGGTGGCCATTTTGGGACGATTTACACACTCCGTACTTTAACGAACTCCTCCTAGGGATTTAGTCGGATCGACTTCACATTTCTGCTGTGCCTTCTAAAGGCATTGATGATATAAAGTTGTGCTATCTGCGCGTTTTCGTCGATGGGCGTGTCCGTGGCGTCGATGATTCGCCATGAAACAGGAAGTTGTAGTAACTTGGCTGTAAATGCCCAGATCTGCACGGAATTTTACACATTTGACAAGAGTCCCGCCCTGAACAAATCCACATGCCGACATTCACCCACAGTCATAGCGCCACCTGCTGGCAACAGGAAGTGACCTTTAATGAAGCAGCCCCCGCCGCATGTTTGACTGACATTTACGAATTTTCTGTGGTACATCTACCATGTCCAGACGCACAAAAAAGTCTCTTGGAGCGATGCCCTAAACTCAACAGGAAGTCGGCCATTTCTAATTTTACGGCCATTTTTGGATGATTTACTCATTGCGTACTTTAACGAACTCCTCCTAGGGATTTAGTCAGATCGACTTCACATTTCTGCTGTGCCTTCTAAAGGCATTGATGATGTAAAGTTGTGCTATCTGCGCGTTTTCGCCGATGGGCGTGTCCGTGGCGTCGATGATTCGCCATGAAACAGGAAGTTGTAGTAACTTGGCTGTGAATGCCCAGATCTGTGTGAAATTTTACACATTTGAGAAGAGTCCTGCCCTGAACAAATCTACATGACGACATTCACCCACAGTCATAGCGCCACCTGCTGGCAACAGGAAGTGACCTTTAACGAAGCTGCTTAGCTAATTCACAGCCGCACCGGCTCAGCTGCAGAATATGTAACGCGGCCGCCTCACATCCCCACGCGCTACAGGTGCGAGGGCCCGCCCATCGCTGCTTGTTTTTAAATAGCGTTCTTTATCCTTGGGCAGTCTTATTTGTCATTTAGCAAATAACTATTGTATTTAACCCTTAAATGCATGAATGTTTCACCAATCATTATTCAGGTCTTTAGCGACCCAGAACAATATAAAACACTCCTGATATTAGAATTACAATTACCAAAAAATAAAATAAAGCATATTTTGTTCTCTTCTGGAGCTTGTAAGGGTTCAGTTTGAGCAGATGTTTCATACCATCATCACTGTCCTCGTCAGAGCTCATTTCCCAGTACATTTCAGCATCTGGCTCATATTCACCATCTCAATCATATTGTCGAAACCATTTTCAGCCACCTTGAGGCATAAAGGTGAACTGCACTTATTTAGTCATCAAAGATTCAATCATTGTTGTGCAGAAAAAATATACTTACACAAAAATATACCTACACTAAGAAGAATAAGGTCCAACTTAGGGTAGTGAATGACGTCCCGGGTCACTAAAGACCCGAGGTATGTGTAAGGGTTGATTTTATCATCATGAAAATGTAATGGTATTTGATCATGGTAATCATTTCAATACCTTCACATTGAACCACAGTGCTTTTTTAACAAGGCTCACGGCAACTCTTTCTCTGTTTATTTCAAAGGAGGTCACAAACATTTTCTTGCTAATTATAGCGATATAAACTTCACATGTATCCTCTTCGGATGCCCAAATGAGGACGAGAAAGCGTGGATGCCGAGACTGCTCTGTCATCTCATCTGCCGTCGTCTGGTTTAATTAGCTTCTGGCTCTGCTTGATGTCGCCCCACGAGTTTTAGACTGCAGGACAGATTTAATCACGGAGACCTGCTCACCCTCAAACCAACAGGCTGCGGCCCGATGATAAACCGAGGCGCGGTGGACGAAGACCCAGATTAGTTCTTTTCAGCCCCGTTTATATGCAAATTCATGAGGTGAACAGATGTCTAATGATGCAGACCACATTGAGTTAAAAGCCTGAATTAGTATACGCTTTTACAGCATGCATGAGATCCTCTGAGAATCGAATCAATAGCGTATTATCATAGAGCGTATAAACATATTATATAATAGAAGGACTTTATTGGATGCAAACCAATGATTGGTCCAATTAATGAAGACGTCGAAACTTCAAATGGTTATTTTGACTCTAGTTCTCCAATCATCCAGAACCTTAGATGCCCATTGATTTCAAATCTAGTCCAATTCTTGCCCCACGTCTGAGTTAAGCTAAAACATACCAACAATTAATTTCAAAGTGAACTATCCCTTTAATTACGCCTGCTAAAGCTCCAAGATGGCCTCTTGAATTGATACAGTTGCTTGCATACATCATAAAACAGGGTTTATGATGCCAGGACAGCCTTGGCGTCCAGATTTTTGGGCACAGGTACAAATGTCCCTGAACGGATATGGACAAATAAAGTGGTTTAGTGTTTTAGCATCTGATCTGACACTATATAGGTCATTCCCTGCCGCGCTGAGAACCCAGAGAGGAGGTGGAAGGCTATAATGATGGGAAAATATATTTGCGTTTGTGAACCATCAGCCCCGGCATGACTTCAATCAAGAATTGTACACCCACTCGCTGGGGCCCGTGTTCGAAATATCATAGAAACTTCTCCCAGGAAACTAATGGAGTTTGATATTTTGCCAAATGACTCCTACATTTTGAATTCTCATTTTCCATATGCAAATATTATAGCTGACCTTGTTAGGGGAAGAAAATAAAGTATGTCTGGTAACCGGCACATTTGGGATTGCGGTCTTTGAGATCTTAATAGATATGCATATTTGGTATTTCCAAAGCAACAGTGAAATTATGTTACATATAGTGGAAGTTAGCCAATCAGTATTGAAGCTTGTCATTTATTGTGCTTTATGATCTGAAAAATCTAGTTTTCTAAAAATCTAAAAACACATGACAAGATCTTACAAATGTAATATTAGGATTAACATTGGTTTCAAAAGCTTACATTTAAATTTAATGTGGTGTAGTGAAAATAAATGACACTTTAAAATAATTTTTTAAGAGTTTAGTATTTTCATTTTATTTTATCA
This sequence comes from Hybognathus amarus, assembly GCA_030378365.1. Lineage (NCBI taxonomy): Eukaryota > Metazoa > Chordata > Actinopteri > Cypriniformes > Leuciscidae > Hybognathus > Hybognathus amarus. The sequence goes on from JAQIUQ010006504.1 coordinate 10,651, forward strand.
CATTACATTTAACTAAACTGACTATTTCTTGACATACAAAGTTCAAATTATGATATAAAAAAAAATAAAAAAAAAACTATTGACCTCTCTACGACATAACTTCCTATTTTATGTTTTTTCCCTCTCCTTTATGTTTTCATGTCGGTTGCATCACATATTTGGTGGACAAACTTTTTCCCAATATTTACAGTATTTTAACAAACTCAATTAGTGTTTTTTGTCATCTTCTTCATTTTCACATGTATTTTTGATTTTATTCCCCAATTTATCTTAAATTAATTTTACTTTAAAGTCTTTATGTGTAGGAATTGCCTTTTCTATATATGTTTTAATACATTAATACACTGTAATATATATATATATATATATATATATATATATATACATATACATATATAATATATATATATATATATATATATATATATATATATACATATATATATATATATATATATATACACACATATATATATATATATATATATATATATACACATTTACATATATATATATATATATATATATATATATATATATATATATATATATATATATATACATATATACATATATATATATATATATATATATATATATATATATATATATATATATATATATATATATATATATATATATATACACACATATATATATATATATATATATATATATATATACACATATATATATATATATATATATATATATATATACACATATATATATATATATATACACATATATATATATATATATATATATACACATATATATATATATATATATATATATATATATATATATATATATATATATATATATATATATATATATATATAAGTTAAGCAGTTTTATTGTTTTTAGTTATACACTGTAAAAAATATTTTCAAGATTTGTTATCACAATATTTTTTTTTCTTTTGTCATATCAACTTAAATAATTTATTTAGTTCAGATAACTTATTATTTTGAGTTTCTGATTAAATCAATTTCCTTCATTGTATTTACTCACTTTCCAGTTCAATTTAAAATTTTAAGGCAACCAGGTTACTTAATTTTTTAAGTTAAACCAATAGTATTTTTTTACAGTGTACAAAATTCAATGAGTTTAAGTCAGTTTAATGTAATTTAAGTAAACATCCAAGTTGATTGTACTCAAAACATTTCAGGTGACTTTTTTTAGTGTAGATCTGAATAAAAAAGAGAAGTGTTATGTCATTGACCCATGATGGTACTGCACATCCCACTTTGGATAGAAGACAGCAACATTTAGATAGTTTTTAGATTATTCACTTGTGTGTCTGTATTTTGCAATACAGAAAAGACCTACACCTATTTATCTAATAAACAAATTAGACCAAGCCACTGCTAATAACCTCAAGGCCAGTCACCTGCTGGTTGAATTCGTGTTTTAGCAAATGACGTGCTCTTAAAAAAGCAGTATTGTAATCTCCTTACTCAAATTAAGCTCCCGTCACATCAGCCTGTGTGGGAGACTTTACCGTCACCATTCCTGGTGTTCTCAATTCCCACATCAAAAGACAGAGTTGTGTTTCTTCAAGACATAGCAGACGAGCTTAGCATAAGCCACAAGCGAGAGGGATTTAGCTCTCAAACGTTAGAAGATGCTTCATTGGTGCTCAGACGGACAGATCAGTAGTACTTAACCTGGCTTGTGAAAATCTGTTTGAAAGTGCCATTGCTTAGTGCTCTCGTCATCACATCCTGTGTGGCAACAAATACAAACATAATGCTAATAAGTAGTGTTGTGTGTGCAGGAGATGTAACGTACTAAAGATTAAAAGTAGTGAGTAGACTTCATTAAAACCTTAATGTGTAGCCACACACACAAATACACACATTTCCCCCCAAGCATTTTAAAGCTTCTTATGGTTTTCCAGAAGTGGAGGAGGGTAAAGCTAAGCTAAGTTAAAGTTAAGTTGATGAATGTCATATAATTTAGTTTGGGTGTTTCACATCATTAATACCCTGCTGGAAAATCAAAACCCAAGTTGGTACTGTGTTTTGGAACATCGTAGCTGGTTTCTGTGGTTCAGAATGAACACACCAGTTGCCTGCTAGACGTACAGGCTTAAGGTGTTAAGATTGGATCTGGTCAACCAAGGAATGACCAACTTTGGCCAGCTAGAAACCAGCAACCATATTCAAAAACAATTCCAGCAGGGAAAATATACTAAGCATGTTAGGTTCAGATGTAAGTTCAATTATCTAAAATATTATCTGTAGAGGGTTTGTATTTTATGCATTTGTATATATAGTTATGTATTCATATTTAGAATATGTAGAATACATTTAATGTACTTGTTTCCACTTCAGAGAAAAATGATTTTAAAAAAGATGGTTTAAAGTGAAAGTAGTCACAGGTTACGAGAAATAAAAGTGCAATTGTGAGAAACCACAATGTTCTTATGAGATATTGTAACAATTAATACAAGAAATAATGTTCAAATGAGCAAAAAAAGAGAAATTAAGACACAGTTACAAGTCACAATCATGATATATATTTACAATTACGATAATAACATTTATGAGATATAGTCACAATTACGAAAGTCACATTTATGAGATATATTCACAATTACGACAGTCACATTTATGAGATATATTCACAATTACGACACTCAGTATTTATGAGATATAGTCACAATTACAATAGTTACATTTATGAGATATAGTCACAATTACAATAGTCACATTTATGAGATATAGTCACAATTACGACAGTCACATTTATGAGAAATAGTCACAATTAGGACAGTCACATTAATGAGATATAGTCACAATTACGAGAGTCACATTTATGAGATAGTCACAATTACGACAGTAACATTTATGACATATAGTGACAATTATGACAGTCACATTTAAGAGATATAGTCACAATTACAAAGTCACATTTATGAGATATAGTCACAATTACAACAGTCACATTTATGAGATAAAGTCACATTTATGAGATATTGTCACAATTATGACAGTCACATTTATGAGATATAGTCACAATTACAATAGTCACATTTATGAGATATAGTCACAATTACAATAGTCACATTTATGAGATACAGTCACAAATACGACAGTCACATTTATGAGATAAAGTCACAATTACGACAGTCACATTTATGAGATAAAGTCACAATTACGACAGTCACATTTATGAGATAATGTTACAATTACAATAGTCACATCTATGAAATATAGTCACAATTACGACAGTCATATTTATGAGATATAGTCACAATTACAACAGTCACATTTATGAGATATATTCACAATTACGACAGTCACATTTATGAGATATAGTCAAATTATAATAGTCACATTTATGAGATATAGTCACAATTATGACAGTCACATTTATGAGATGTAGTCACAATTACAATAGTCACATTTATGAGATATAGTCACAATTACAATAGTCACATATATGAGATATAGTCACAATTACAATAGTCACATTTATGAGATACAGTCACAAATACGACAGTCACATTTATGAGATAAAGTCACAATTACGACAGTCACATTTTATGAGATATCGTTACAATTACAATAGTCACATCTATGAAATATAGTCACAATTACGACAGTCATATTTATGAGATATAGTCACAATTATGACAGTCACATTTATGAGATATATTCACAATTACGACAGTCACATTTATGAGATATAGTCACAATTATAACAGTCACATTTATGAGATATAGTCACAATTATGACAGTCACATTTATGAGATGTAGTCACAATTACAATAGTCACATTTATGAGATATAGTCACAATTACAATAGTCCCATTTATGAGATATAGTCACAATTACGACAGTCCCATTTATGAGATATTGTCGCAATTATGACAGTCACATTTATAAGATATAGTCACAATTATGACAGTCACATTTATGAGATATAGTCACAATTATGACAGTCACATCTATGAGAATATAGTCACAATTACAATAGTCACATTTATGAGCTATAGTCACAATTACAACAGTCACATTTATGAGATATAGTCGCAATTACAATAGTTACATTTATGAGATATAGTCACAATTACAATAGTCACATTTATGAGATATAGTCACAATTACGACAGTCACA